>JAJOOE010005315.1:0-65613 GCA_036250405.1 Solanum raphanifolium | reverse complement strand
TTTTTTAAATAAATGTTTTCTTGGTAAAGAAAGTTTTAAATTCCTTACGGTTTTAGTGTATATGCGATGAATGAATGCTAAGAGGCTTGTATTAGACCTCTTCGAGGTCGAGTACGCCGGTTACGACTAGGGGGTGCTCCCGGGTCGTGACAGATCACCTACCTCTCATAGAGTTTGCTTACAATATTAGCTTCCATTCCAGTATTCAGATGACCCACTATGTGGCACTCTATGGGCATATATGTCGGTCACCGGCTTGTTGATTCGAAGTAGATGAAGCAGCCTTGATTGGGCCAGATTCGGTTTATGAGGTTATGGAGAAAGTTCAGCTCATCAGAGATAGACTAAGGTGAGATAAGTGTCGTCAGAAGTCCTATGCAAATGTAAGGAGAAGAAACTTAGCGTTTGAAATCGATGATTGGGTTTTCCTTAAGGTGCTACTCATAAAAGGGGGTGATGAGGTTCGACAAGAAAGGGATGCTCAGTCCTAGGTGTCACGCCCCGAGCTACCTCCAAGACATGGACACTAGACCTAGGATCACGAGTGACCCCAAGCTAACCCTACTGGTATATCATAAGCATACTTAAAGATTTTCATCATAATAGACATACTGTGCGGAAGCTAGAAACATATCATAATATGAAATGATGGGGAATACCCAATACTATCAGAATAAATAATCTGTGAGTTTAATGAAAACTGAAATATCAAACCCCAAAGCTAAAATTGAATCTAACTATGTCTCAAAATAAAGCCTCTAACTGACTAGAGATGTTGGGACATGCCCCAGCTAAATCTAGCAAAACTTAAACTAAAGACAAAAAGTAGAAAAATAACCATGTCAATCGTTCTCAAAGAATGAGGACTCATCACTAATGCTGCAAAACTAGAGATTGGGAACCAATCTATGCATGATCTGAATGCTGAGGACCTGAACCTATATCACGAGAAGATGTAGCACAGAGTATGCATCAGTACTTGAAAGGTACTGAGCATTCATGATAGAATAATGCTGAACAATATACATAATTGAACAAAGCATATAACTGAGTAAATGACATGATCTGAACATGATATTATACTGAAAATATTGAACATGAAACTAACTAAATGCCTTGACCAAGTATATTACATGTTGAATCTGAAATCTAAACTGAATCTGATAACCTAGTCTCTACACTAGAATCTGACTATGGTATCTACTAATAACCGACATAAAACCACATGAGCTAAATGTAGAGTCCGATGTATACTCCCCATCGAGAGGACCCAATATACCTTGCCAAGGGTATAGAGGCATGACTGGCATGATCACTAATTATAATGCCTACAACGGGGACTTACCTACGGGGTACGTAGTTTTGGGACTATGAGGGTGACTGACCCTACTACAACTCGATATTAAGCCTACTCCCAATAGAATGTATGAAATACAACAAACTATAATAACTGATTAGCTCGAGATTCTGACATGTTAACTGAAAATGCAACATTAATATACTGATAATGAAACATTCTTAACTGGAGCATGTATAACTGAATAAACTAACCTACCAAGTGTAATTCATGAACTAAACGAATCTACACAACTAGGGTTCTGAGTTTCAAGCAAGAATTAAGCAATATTTCCACGAAATCAAGATAATCAGATTTGGATTAGTCTAACAACTGAATCACAACATAAATATGAAATTCTAGAAACCATAGGTTTAAGTGTAACACCCCGTATCTGAAAACAAACCGAACGAGCAGATTACCAGAAATTGTAGGTGCAACCCAAAGTTTCCACCCACGGACCACAAGGTGACCCACGGTCTGTCCTGGTGGTCCATGGATGGCCACCTGCAGCCCTCCCTAGACCCCATCCTCTAAAGTCGATCGACGGACTGACAAGATGGATTATGGATCAGTCCACAGATTGTCGATCAATACGTAGGTCGAGACCCCCAGGACCCCAGAATCCATTATCTGAAGTCGATCGATGGACTGACAGGACTGGTCGTGGATCAGTCTATAGATCATCGATCACTCCGTAGGTCGAGGCCCTCAGGACCCCCAGAACCCTTCCTCTAAGGATGATCAATGGACTGACAGGGTGGATTGTGGATTAGTCAACGGACCATCGATCAGTCCGTAGGTGGCTTCAACAAATTTTAAGTCAGGGGTCGTTTGGTCTTTTCCTTATGTGTTGGACCCCTAAACTATGTTGTTTACCCCCTAAACTACGTGGTTTTGGTTAGTTTTAGCTTAATAAACTAATTAGAACCGAAACTAATCAATTATTCACCTAAAATTCATCAAACTTAGAGCAAAACAGAGGACAAATTCAACCAAGCCCTAGTTCAAGAATGCAACGAGTTTTCATCAGTTCCAGCCCCGAAATGAAAAGATTTCTCCGTAAATTTCGTCACCAAGTATACGGGATTTCACTAGTGGGTTCTTTTCACCCATTAGGTTCCTAATTTCAGTCATAATCTTGATTCCCTTCTTACTATATGGACCTAGGGTTTCTAGAATTTCACCAGATCATTATGAATTAGTTACTTTAATGTTCCTAATCAGATTATCATGATTTTTGTACCGTTATACATAGATTCTTGCATAAACACAGAACCCTAGTTATGTAGTTCTTTTAATTCATGAATTACACATTCTAGGTTAGATATTTAGAATATACATGCCTCAAATTCGAATGGTTTATTATCAGTACATTAATGTTGGATTTTCAATTAGCATGTCAGTATTTTTAACTATCCAATATTACAGAAATTTAGTCATAAATTATTAATTACATAATCAATTGGGAGTAGATTAATACCGAGTGGACTAGGGTCAGTCACCCTCAAGTCCCAGAACTACGTGCCCCCATAGGTTATGTCCCTTCTGTTGGGCATTTCATTTTAGTTATCACGCCAGTCATGCCTTTATAACTCTGGCAGGGTATATTGGGTCCTCTCGATGGGGCGTATACATCGGACTCCACATTTAGCTCATATGGTTTTATGTCGTTTATTAGTAGCTCCCTTAAAGTCAGATTCTATTGCATTGACCATGTTATCAGTTACAGTCAGATTTCAATCTCAGCATGTTATAAACTTGGTCATTGCATCTAGTTAGTTCATGTTCAGTATTCTTAGTATAGTATCATGCTTATCTCTTATCATTGCTCATATATATGTTTTGTTTCAGTTATGTTTATTGTTCAACTTTATTCTATCTCGCATGCTCAGTACATTTCATGTCCTGACGCATACTCTGTGCTACATTTTCTCGTGACGTAGGTTCAGGTTCTCAGCTTCCAGATCACGCATAGATCGGTTCCCTATCTTCAGTCCAGCAGCATCAGTGGTGAGTCCTCATTCTTCGAGGATGACATACATGTTTCCATTGGTTTTGGTTTTAGTTTTTGTTAGATTTAGCTCGGGCATGTCCCAGCACTTCTAGTCAGTTAGAGGCTATTTTGAGACATAGTTAGTTTCAGCTTTAGCATTTGAGTTTGACTTTTCAGTTGTTGCTAAACTCTTAGTTTAATATATTTAGATAATTTATGGGTATTCCCCATCATTTCAGTTTACATGATGATTTAGTTTCCACACAAGTATTTCTTTACTTCAGTTTACTTTAGTATGCTTATGATATGCCAACAAGTTTAGCTTGGGGTCACTCATGATCCTAGGTCCCGGGTCCGCGTCCTGGGGGAAGCTTTGGGGCATGACAAACTTGGTATCAGAGCGTTAGGTTTAAGAGTCCTAGGATGTCTGAAAAGTTGCACTAAGTAGAGTCATTTTCAAGGGTGTGAAGTGCACCACATCTAATGAGAGGGAGGCTACGAAGTATTTTAGGAAAACTTCACTCTCTTTGTTATTTTTATTGTGCGTTAGTATGATATCCTTTCTAATCCATCGTTATGTGCTTAAGATCATGCTTCCTCGTAGAGCTTACACATGGAATGCTAATGCACGCAATGCTAACACAGTTCCTCTAGTCCTTGACCATGAGGTTTCGAACGTAGAGTTTTGGAATGTGATTCAGCTTTTGGCTCAAAGTATGACAAGCAGAACAATCAGCTCCAGTTCCTACTAATTGAAATAGTGGATCAGTGGTAGTTAGGGTTCAAGATTTTCAAAGGATGAATCTGCCTGAGTTTTTACGGTCAGAAGTTGGACCCACAGAACTTCATTAATGAGGTTAAGAAAATCTTTGGAATGATGCAAGTGACTGGTAATGGTAGGGTTGAGTTGGCATCCTACCAGCTTAAGGAAGTGGCTCACATATGGTAAACTCAGTGGAAAGACAACATGGCTACTTTGTCTTCTGTAACTCTATATAGCAGTAAACTTCGGTGTCAGTCCAGAAACTCTTTCAGAACCCTTCTCAGTCTCTACTCTAGTTGATGACCCAGTTATACGGGTATACATAAATTGCCCTATCATAGTCTCTCAGAAAGTCACCTCAGCAGATCTTCTAGAGTTAGAAATGGTAGACTTCGATATCATTCTAGGCATGGATTTGTTACATTCTTGTTATGCCTCAGTCGATTGTAGAACTAGGACCATTCGTTTTCAGTTTCCTAGCCAACTAGTCCTGGGATGGAAGGGTAGTAGTTCAGTGCCTATGGGTCGATTCATTACTTACCTTACGGCCGAAACGATGATTTCCAAGATGTATATCTATCATCTAGTTCGGGTTAACGATTCAAGCTCCGAAATCCCAACTCTTAAGTCAGTTCCCGTAGTTAATGAGTTTCTAGAATCGTTTCTAGAAGATCTTCCCAGAGTTACTCCCGAAAGGGAAATTGACTTTGGAATTGATCTCCTCCCAGATACCTAATCTATTTCTATTCCTCCTTACAGAATGGCTCCAGCTAAGCTTAAGGAATTAAAAGAATAGCTGAAAGACCTTCTAGATAAGTGGTTCATTAGACCCAGTATTTCCCCATGGGGTGCACCAATGTTGTTTGTGAAAAAGAATGATGGTTCTCTCAGGATTTTCATTGACTATCGGTAGTTGAAAAAAGTCACAATCAAGAATAAGTACCCTATCCCCAAGATTGATGACTTGTTTGACCAACTTTAGGGTGCTAGTCATTTTTCGAAGATAGACCTCAGATCTGGTTATCATCAGCTTAGAGTCAGAGATAGTGACATTCCAAAAACAGCCTTTAGATTCAATATGGTCATTATGAATTTGTAATTATGTCATTTGGACTAACCAATGCATCTGCAGCTTTCATGGACTTGATGAACATAGTGTTCAAGCAGTATTTGGACTTGTTCGTTATCATCTTTATTGATGATATCCTCATTTACTCTAGGAATGAGGAAGAACATGCGAATCATTTGAGGGTTATCCTACAAACCCTCAAAGATCGCTGGTTATTTGCTAAGTTTAGCAAATGTGTGTTTTGGTTGCAATATGTTGCTTTCCTTAAGCATATTGTGTCTAGCGAAGGGATCCAAGTGGATTCCCAGAAAATAGAAGTAGTGAAACAATGGCCCAAACCTTTATCTCCTACCGATATCAGAAGTTTATTGGGTCTAGCGGGTTATTACAAAAGGTTCGTGGAAGGATTTTCATCCATAGGGTCTCCATTGACTAAGTTGACGCAGAAAAAGGTTAAGTTTTAGTGGTCAGATGATTGTGAGAAAAGCTTCATAGAACTAAAAACTAGGTTGACTACAACTCCTGTTTTGACTCTACCAGGTTCAGATGGTTATGTTATCTATTGTGATACATACAGAGTAGGCCTAGGTTGTGTGTTGATGCAGCGAGGTAAGGTTATAGCTTATGCTTCTAGAAAGCTTAAGGTGCATGAGAAGAACTATCCAACTCATGACTTCTAGCTTGTAGCAGTGGTGTTTGCACTTAAGATTTGGAGACATTACTTGTATGGTGTTCATGTAGATGTGTACACAGACTATAAAAGCCTTCAGTAAGTGTTCACTTAGAAAGAGTTGAATCTTCTCCAGTAGAGATTGTTTGAGTTCCTCAAGGATTACTATATGAGTGTGCATTACCATCTTGGTAAGGCCAATGTAGTAGCAGATGCTCTTAGTAGACTATATATGGGTAGTGTAGCATATGTTGAGGAAGAAAGAAAGGAACTAGCAAAGGATGTTCACAGACTTGCTCGCTTAGGAGTTCGTCTTATCAGTATATCAGATGTTGGTGTAACAGTTCAGAATGTGTCAGAATGTTCATAGGTAGTGGAGGTTAAGGAAAAGCAAGATATTGATCCAATATAGCTTCAACTAAAGGGTGCAGTCCATCAACAAAGAGTTGAGGTTTTCTCCCAAGGGGGAGATGGTGTGCTTCGCTATCAGGTTCGATTGTGTTCCTAATATGGATGAGTTGAGACAACAGATTCCTGCAAAACCCATAACTCCAGGTATTCTATTCATCTAGGTGCCACTAATATGTATCGTTACTTGTGGGAAGTCTTTCGGTGGAATGGCATGAAAAGGGATATAGCAGATTTTGTGGCTAAGTGACCTAATTGTCAGCAAGTGAAGGAAAAACATTAGAAACCAGGAGGTATGACTCAGGAGATTGACATTCCTTCATAGAAGTGTGAAGTGATAAACATGGACTTTATTACAAGTTTACCTCGTACTCGCAGACATCATGACTCTATTTTGGTGATTGTAGATAGAGTTACAAGTCTGCGCGCTCTTTGGCTGTTAAGACTACAGATTCAGCGGAGGACTACGCCAAGCTTTACATTAATAAGATAGTCAAGTAGCATGGGGTGCCTTTTTCTAACATTTCGAATAGAGGTCCTCAGTTTACCTCTCATTTCTGGAAGTCAATTTAGAAAGGTCTTGGTACTCAGGTTAACCTTAGCACATCATTTCATCCACAGACGGATGGTCAGGCAGAGCGTACCATTCATACCTTAGAGGACATATTGAGAGATTGTATGATCAATTTCAAAGGTAGTTGGGATGATCACCTTCCTCTTATACAGTTCGCTTACAATAATAGCTACCATTCCAGCATTCAGATGGCCCCTTATGAGGTATTATATGGGCGTAGATGTAGATCTCCGGTTTGTTGGTTTGAAGTAGGTGAAACAGCCTTGATAGGGACAAATTCAATTCATGATGCCATGGAAAAAGTGCAACTCATTAGAGATAGAATTAAGACAACTCAGAGTCGCCAGAAGTCCTATGCAGATGTAAGGAGAAGGGAATTAGAGTTCTAAGTTGATGTTTGGGTTTTTCTGAAAGTATTACCTATGAAAGGGGTGATGAGATTTGGAAAGAAAGGAAACCTCATTTCTAGATATGTAGGCCCTTACATGATCTTGAAAAGGGTTGGGAAAGTGGCTTATGAGTTAGAGTTGCCAACATAATTATTACCAGTCCATTCCATCTTTCACATTTCGTTGTTGAAGAAGTGTGTGGTGATCCAGCATCCATAGTACCGTTAGAGAGTGTAGTTGTAAAGGATAGCCTCACTTATAAGGATATGCCAGTTGAGATTCTTGATTATTAGGTTTGAAGGTTAAGAAACAAATAAGTCGCTTCAGTTAAGGTTTGGTGGAGGAGTCAGTCTGTAGAGGGAGCTACTTGGGAAGCAGAAGTAGCCATGAAGGCCAAGTATCCTCATCTCTTTCCATCAGATTCCATTCCAGCTTGAGGTAATAGTTCCTCTTCAACATTACAGTAATTTATGCGTAGTTTCAGTCTTAGTATCATGTTCCTTCAAGTTGTATTTGCATTTTCAGTGTATTTGCATGTTCTTGGAACTTAGTTGAGTCAGAAATCAGTTTCCAGTAATTAGTGGTAGAGTTTGTACCTCTTTCCCTCCATATTAAACTAGTTTAGTCTTCATTCAAGAACGAATGTTCCCAAGGGAGAGACAATGTAACACCTCGTATTCGAAAATAGACCGAACCAGCAGATTTCCAGAAGTTGCAGGAGCAACCCACAGTTGTTACCCACGGACCATAGGGTGACCCACGGTCCGTCCTGGTGGTCCATGGATGGCAGCCTACAACCCTCCCAGAACCCATCATCTGAAGTCGATCGATGGATTGACAGGATGGATCGTGGATTAATCCATAGGTCGAGACCCTCAGGACCCCCCAAAATCCATCCTCTGAAGTCGATCGACGGACTAACAAGATGGATCATGGATTAGTCCATGGATCGTCGATCAGTTCGTAGGTCGAGACCCTCAGGACCCCGAGAACCCATCCTGTGAGGACGATCAATGGACTGACAAGACGGATCATGGATTAGTCGATAGACCGTCGATCAGTCCGTAGGTGGCTTCAACATATTTTAAGTAAGGGGTCGTTTGGTCTTTTCCTTATGCGTTGGACCCCTAAACTACGTGGTTTTGGTCAGATTTAGCCTAATAAACAAATAAGAACCTAACCTAATCAATTAATCACTGAAAATTCATCAAACTTAGAGCAAAACAGAGGACAAAGTCGACCAAACCCTAGTTCAAGAACGCAACGAGTTTTCTTCAAATCTAGCCTCGAAATTAAAAGATTTTTCTGTGAATTTTATCACCAGGTATGTGGGATTTCACTAGTGTATTCCTTTCACCCATTAGGTCCCTAGTTTCAGTCAGAATCTTGATTCCCTTCATACTATCTAGACCTAGGGTTTCTAGAATTTCAGCAGATCAATATGATTTAGTTACTTTAATGTTCCTAATCAAATTATCATGATTTTTGTACCATTTTGCATAGATTCTTGCATAAACTCAGAACCCTAGTTATGTAGTTCTTTTAGTTAATGAATTACACATGCTAGGTCAGATATTTCAGATATACATGCATCCGATTCAAATGTTTCATTATCAATACATTAATGTTGAATTTTCAGTTAGCATGTTAGTATTACAGAAATTCAGTCATAAAATGTTAATTGCATAATCAATTGGGAGTAGCTTAATACCGAGTGGACTAGGCTCAGTCACTCTCAAGTCCCAGAATTACGTGCCCCCTTAGGTTATGTCCCTTATGTTGGGCATTCCATTTTAGTTATCAAGCCATTCATTCCTTTATAACTCTGGCAGGGTATATTGGGTCCTCTCGATGGGGCGTATACATCGGACTCCATATTTAGCTCATATGGTTTTATGTCGTTTATTAGTAGCTCCCTTACAGTCAGATTCTATTGCATTGACCATGTTATCAGTTACAGTCATATTTCAGTCTCAACATGTTATAAACGTGGTCATTGCATCTAGTTAGTTCATGTTCAGTATTCTCAGTATAGTATCATGCTTATCTCTTATCATTGCTCAAATATATACTTTGTTTCAGTTATGTTTATTGTTCAACTTCATTCTATCCCGCATGCTCCGTACCTTTCAAGTACTGACACATACTCTGTGCTACATCTTCTCATGATGTAGGTTCATGTTCTCAGCTTCCAGATCATGCATATATCGGTTCCCAATCTTCAGTCCAGCAACATTAGTGGTGAGTCCTCATTCTTCGAGGTCGACAAACATGTTTCCTTTGCTTTTAATCTTAATTTCAGTTTTTGTTAGATTTTGTTGGGGATGTCCCAGCACTTCTAGTCAGTTAGAGGTTATTTTCAAAGATAGTTAGTTCTAGCTTTAGCATTTGAGTTTGACTTCAGTTGTTGTTAAACCCTCACTTTTATATATTAAGATAATTTATGGATATTCCCCATCATTTTAGTTTACATGATGATTTAGCTGCCGCACAAGTATTTCTTTACTTTAGTATGCTTATGATATGCTATCGGGGTTAGCTTGGGGTCACTCGTGATCCTAGGTCCCGTGTCTGCGTCCTGGGGGTAGCTTTGAGGCATGATACTAAGCATGGTGTAGAGAATCGAGAATCTCACTGAAGTTTAGGGATCTAATGGGTGAAAGGAACCCACTATTGAAATCTCACATACCTGGTGACAAAATTCACGGAGAAATATTTCGATTTTGGGGCTGGAACTGAAGAAAAACTTATTGTGTTATTTGGACTAGGGTTGCTCAACTTTTTCCTCTTGTTTTTCTCTAAGATCAATGAATTTTTGGAGAAAGAATTGACTAGGGTAGGTTCTAATTTAGTTGTTCAGACTGACCAAAACTACATACTTTAAGGGTTAAACGATGTAGCTTAGTGATCAAACACATAGGGAAAAAACCAAACAACCCCTGACTTAAAAGCTGTCAGTATCACCAATGGATCCGACCGACGGACCGTGGATGGACCGACGATTCGTTCTTGTCAGCCAACATTTGCGACTGGGAGTAGGGGATCTAGGGTCTCGATCCAAGGACCAGGACCATGACCTGTGGTGTGACCTACGGTTTGTGGGTCCAGCCATGACCATTTTTCTAAAATTTTCTGGGAGGGGCTGCAGGTGTCTATCTAAGGACCCCACCTACAAAGCGTGGGTCACCCTACGGTCCGTGGGTGGTGCTCGTTGGTGGCACTAACAACTTCTGAAATCTGCATTCTGGTCAGTCTAGGATACAGGGTGTTACATTATCTCCTCCTTGGGAACATTCACCCTCGAATAAAGACTAAACTAGGTGAATATGGAGGGAAAAAGCTGCTACCATTATATACTGGAAACTGATTTTTAACTGAACTAAGTTCCAAGAACTAGGAAATACTCTTAAAATGTAGGTATAAACTGAAGGAACGTGATACTAAGACTGAATATACACAAGAGTAACTGAGAAATTGGAGAGGAACTATTACCTCAACTTGGAATGGAATCGGAAGGGAAGAGATGAGGATACTTGGCCTTCCTGGCTACTTCTGCTTCCCAAGTAGCTCCCTCTACTAACAGACTTATCCACAAAACTTTAACTGAAGCGACTTCTTTGTTTTTCAACCTTCAAACCTGACGATCAGGAATCTCAACTGGCACATCCTCGTAAGTGAGACTATCCTTCACAGCCATACTTTCCAATGGTACTATAGATACTGGGATCACCCACACACTTCTTCAACAATGAAATGTGAAAGGCCGAATGCACTACTACTAGTTCTGTTGGCAACGATTACTCATAAGCCACTTTACTAACTCCTTTCAAGATCTTGTAAGGGACTACATATCTAGGAATAAGCTTCCCTTTCTTGCCAAATCTCATCACCCCCTTCATAGGTGACACTTTCAGGAAAACCCAATCATCAATTTGGAACTCTAAGTCCTTTCTCCTCACGTCTGCATAGGACTTCTAGCGACTTTGGGATGTCTTAAGTCTCTCTCTGATGAGCTGAACTTTTTCCATAGCATCATGAATCGAATCTGGCCCTATTAAGGTTGCTTCACCTACTTCAAACCAACCAACTAGAGATCTACATCTACTCCCATATAATGCCTCATAAGGGGCCATCTGAATGCTGGAATGGTAGTTATTATTGTAACTGAACTCTATAAGAAGAAGGTGACCATCCTAATTACCCTTGAAGTCAATCACGCAAGCTCTCAACATGTCCTCTAAGGTCTAAATGGTACGCTCTGCCTGACCATCCATCTGTTGATGAAATGTTGTGCTAAGATTAACCTGAGTAACAAGACATTTCTGGAATGACTTACAGAAATGAGAGGTAAACTGAGGACCTCTATCTGAGATGATAGACAAAGAAACCCCATGCGACCTGACTATCTAATTAATGTAAATCTTGGCATAGTCCTCCTCCAAATCTGTAGTCTTAACAGCCAAAAAGTGAGTGGACTTAGTAACTCTAACTACTGTCAACCAAATGGAGTCATGTTGTCTGTGAGTACGAGGTAAACCTGTAATGAAGTCCATGTTTATCACTTCCCACTTCCATGTAGGAATATTGATCTCTTGTGTCATACATCCTAGTTTCTGATGTTCTACCTTCACTTGCTGGCAATTTGGGCATTTAGCCACAAAATTTACTATATCCCTTTTCATGCCATTCAACCAAAAGACTTCCTGCAGATCACAGTACATTTTAGCGGTGCCTGGATGAATAGAATACCTGGAGTTATGGGCTTCTTCAAGAATTTTTTGTCTCAACTCATCCACTTTAGGAACACATAACTGACCCTGATAGCGAAGCACACTATTTCCCCCTTGGGAGAAAACCTCAACATTCTGCTAAGGAACTGTATCCTTTAGTTGAAGTAATATCGGATCACTATCTTGCTTTTCCTTAACCTCCGCTACCAATGAAGATTCTAACCCATTCTGAATTGTTACAGCACCATCTGATATGCTTATAAGATAAACTCCCAAGCGAGCAAGCCTGTGAACATCTTTCGCTAGTTCTTTCCTTTCTTCCTCAATATGCACTACACTACCCATTGATAGTTTGCTAAGAGCGTCTGCTCCTACATTGGCCTTACCAGAATGATAAAGCACATTCATATCGTAGTCTTTGAGGAACTCAAGCCATCTCCTCTGGCAAAGATTCAACTATTTCTAGGTGAACACATATTGAAGGCTCTTATGGTATGTGAACACATCTACATGAAAACCATACAAGTAATGTCTCTAAATCTTAAGTGCAAACACTACAGTTGCAAGCTCGAGGTCATGAGTCAGATAGTTCTTCTCATACACCTTAAGTTGTCTAGAAGCATAAGCTATAACCTTACCATGTTGGATCAACACACAACCTAGGCCGACTCTAGATGCATCACAATAGATCACATAACCATCTGAACCCTTTGGTAGAGTTAAAATAGGAGTTGTAGTCAACCTACTTTTCAATTATGCAAAGCTTTTCTCACCAAAACAAAAATTATTCATCTGTGCCCTCGAACCAACAACCATGTGCTGAGCATACCTAGAGAGTTGGGTGAACTTGAGTCCGTACTCTTGGACTGACATGCTACCTTGCATCAAATTCATGAATTCCTGAGCTTTTGCCTCCGTCAACTCTTTTGGGAAAAACCAGTCCAGAAACGCTTTACTAAAACACTCCCAAGTAACAAGAGCTGCATCAGTACCCCTATTTTCATTCCACTGAGTGAACCAAATGTGAGCCACATATTAAGCTGGTAAGATGCCAACTCAACCCTATCATTCCCAGTTACCTGCATCACTCCAAAGATTTTCTTGACCTCATCAATGAAGTTCTTGGGATCTTAACCAACTTGCAACCCTAGAAACTCAGGTGGGTTCATCCTAACAAAATTCCAAACTCTAGCTGCAGCTAACCCAACCTTAGCATTGGTAGGAACTAGGGCCTGCTGATTGTTTTGGTTGGTCACACTTTGAGCCAAAAGTTGTCTAGTGTTCCAAAACTCTACATTCGAAACCTCTTGGTCTGGAACATGAGGAACTGTGTTAGCATTCCTTACATTAGCTCTACGAGGAGGAATGATCTGAAATGCATAATGATGATTTATAAGGCAGATCATACCGACACACGATAAGAATAGCAAGAAAGTGATGTTTTCCTAAATCACTTCGTAGCCTCCCTTTCATTAGATGTGGTACACTTCACACCCATAAAAAAGATTCTACTTAGTGCGACTTTTCAAACATCCTAGGACATTTAAAACTAATGCTCTCATACTAAGTTCGTCATTCCCCGAGCTACCCCCAGGACATGGACACGGGACCTAGGATCACGAGTGACCCCAAGCTAACCCTGATGGCATATCATAAACATACTTAAAGATTTTCAACATAATATAGATACTGTGCGGAAGCTAAAAACATATCATGACATGAAATGATGGGGAATACTCAATACTATTTGAATAAATAATTTGTGAGTTTAATGACATTTGAAATATCCAACTCCAAAGAGAAAACTGAATCTAACTATGTCTGAAATAAAACCCCAAACTTACTAGAGATGTTGGGACATGCTCCAGCTAAATCTAGCAAAACTGAAACTAAAGACTGAAAGTAGAAGGATAATCATGTCAATCGTCCTCGAAGAATGAGAACTCACTACTGATGCTGTGGAACTGGAGATCGGGAATCGATCTATGCGTGATCTGAATATTGAGAACCTGAACCTACATCACGAGAAGATGTAGCGTAGAGTATGCGTCAGTACTTTAAAGGTACTGAGCATGCAAGATAGAATAATGCTGAACAATATACATATATGGACAAAACATATAACTGAGAAAATGACATAATCTAAACATGATACTATACTGAAAATACTGAACATGAAACTTAGTGAATGCCATGACCAAGTTTATAACATGTTGAATCTGAAATCTGAGCTGAATTTGATAACCTAGTCTATGCACTAGAATATGACTGTGGGAGCTACTAATAACCGATATAAAACCACATAAGCTAAATATGGAGTACAATGTATACGCTCCATCGAGAGGACCCAATATACCTTACCAACGATATAGAGGCATGACTGGCATGATCGCTAAGTATAATTCCCACAGAAGGGACTTACCTACGGGGCACGTAGTTCTGGGACTATAAGGGTGACTGACTCTAGTCCATCTCGATAATAAGCCTACTCCCAATAGAATGTATGAACTACAACAAACTGTAATAACTAATTAGCTCGAGATTCTGACATGTTGACTGAAAATGCAACATTAATTTACTGATAATGAAACAGTCGTAACTGGAGCATATATAACATAATAAACTGATTTTGCAAGTGTAATTCATGAACTAAACGAATCTGCACAACTAGGGTTATGAGTTTCAAGAAAGAACTATGCAATAATTTCACGAAAACATGATAATCTGATTTTGATTACTTTAACAACTGAATCACAACATAAATCTAAAATTCAAGAAACCCTAGGTCTAAGCATGGTGTAAAAAATCAAGAATCTGACTAAATTCTAGGGACCTAATGGGTAAAAGGAACCTACTAGTGAAATCTCACATACCTGGTGACAAAATTCATGGAGAAATCTTTCGATTTCAGGGCAGGAACTGAAGAAAACCTTGTTGTGTTCTTGGACTAGGGCTGCTCGACTTTTTCCTCTTGATTTTCTCTAAAGATTGATGAATTTTTGGAGAAAGAATTGACTATGGTAGGTTCTAATTTAGTTGCTAGGCTAAAATTGACCAAAACTACGTAGTTTAGGGGTTAAACGCTGTAGTTTATGGGTCCAAGGCATAGGGAAACGACCAAACGACCCTTGACTTAAAAGTTGTCGGGGTCACCGACGAACCAAAGGTCTGTTCTGTTCAGACGTTATTCGCGACTGGAGCTGGGATCTGGGGTCTCAATCCACGGACCAGGACCACGACCCGTGGTCTGACCTACGGTCCATGTCCGGTCATGGGCCGACCCTTAGATCATTTTTCTAAACTTTTTTGGGAGGGGCTATAGGTGTCCATCCACGGACCCCACCTACCGTCCGTGGGTCACCCTAAGGTCTGTGGGTGGTTCATGTCGGTGACACCTGCAACTTCTGAAATCTGCATTCTATTGTGTCTAGAATACGGGGTGTTACACTAGTTATGTATGTCCTTACAGAATTCTGAAAAGGGTTGGTAATGTGGCTTATGAGTTAGAGTTGTTAGCATAACTAGCACCGATTCATCCAGTATTTCACATTTCATTGTTGAAAAAGTGAGTGGGTGAGCCGGCATCGATAATACCTTTAAAGAGTGTGGCTGTGAAGGATAGCCTCACCTATGAAGAGGTTCCAATTGAGATTCTTGACCATCAAGTTCGTAGGTTGAGAAATAAGGATATCGCTTCAGTAAAGGTTTTGTGGAGGAATCATTTCGTAGAGAGATCTACTTGGGAACCAGAAGCAACCATGATGGCCAAGTATCCTCACATTTTCCTTCCTGATTCAATTTCAGCTTGAGGTAATAGTTTCTCTCTAGTCTCTCAGCTTACTCTTGTGTAATTCAATCTTAGTATCTTGTTCCCTTATGCCACGCCCTGAGCCTACACCCCGGATGTGACTGGCACTCGAGAACCATTGCTGGCCACAAGCAAACCCTTGGCCTAGCTTGCTTACTTAGCGGAAGACTCTATGCATATTTATAATGATCAATAGAACTATAATCACTTGAATAATAAAATACTGAGAATGCTTAAAAAGTCAAACATTCAACTTGGACAAAATGACAACTCAAGTCTTAACATATAAAATGAAAGTGTAAAGACAACTGAACTACTAACTGCCTGGCTATCTATGAACCTCTAAAACAAAGAGGGATGTCGGGACAAGACCCCCGATCATCCTAAGAATGAAATACAGAAAACAATTGATAAAAATAGTCCTTCGGAATGCAATGAGGCTTACCAACTGGCTTTGAGTACTCAATTGGATCAACAAGGCGCTGGATGCTGATCCTGGTTACCTGCGTCTGCCTCATTATAAGATACAGGACAACTAGCATCAGTACATTAAATGTACGAGTATGCTAGTTGGAATGCTAAACATAACTTAAGCTTGAAAAGGATCTGAAAGGAGCACTTACCTTGGCTTTACTCAACTCCTGAATAACTTAACTCAAAATAAAGCAATTAACATATGCAATATATAGAAAGCTTGTAAAACAGTGCAAAACAACTTAGTTTGTTAAAGAAAAATACAATAACAAACTCAACTTTACTCATATAATAAAGTAATATAGTTTTGTGGGAGATTCTCTAACCGACAACCACCACTATGAGCCTAAGTGGTGATACATCGTCTTGCCCACGCTGCCAAAACTGTCCTATACATTGCCATCATATAGAACACTTAGCTAAGTGGATCCATTAGCCTATTCTAAAAGCATCTTAAGGAGTCATCTAAAATGTATGATCCTTTACTACCCATGATGGCTACATAGTTTATGGAGACTTGAGTTAATATGAACTCGCATCCCCATATCGGTGCTCAATACTACTCCCAAAATATACTTATCTCATATGATTTAAAATCAAAACTTCTTTCTTTGGTTTGAGATAATTACTTAAAACTTTAGCTTAAAAGGTCTCTTGGAAATCAGTGTTTTCCTTTCTTGTTCAAATGTGAAAAGCATTTTAATCTCTTGGGAATACTTAGTTCCCTTATAGCTTTTTTAGAAATGAACTTAACTCTTTAATCTTTGCTTAACTTGAAACTTAAGTCTTAAAACAATGTTAAAATGTTTGTTGAAGTCTTTAGAAAAACTTTATAAACTTCTCTTGACTAATATCAGTTGGAGATATGGGTCTAGGCCGATTCTGCACTGCCTCTATCTTTTGGGTATCTACTCTAATTCCATCATCAGAAACTATGTGGCCCAAGAACGCCACAGACTAAAGCCAAAACTCACATTTAGAGAACTTAGCATATAACTCCTTATCTTTCAAAGTTTGAAGAACTATTCTGAGATGGCTAGCATGATCTTCTTCATTCCCTGAATAGATTAGTATGTCATCAATGAAGATGATAACAAACATATCTGAATAAGGGTTGAAAACTCTATTCATAAGGTTCATGAACGCTGCAAGTGCATTAGTTAAACCGAACGACATGACCAGAAACTCATAATGACCATAACGGGTCCTGAATGTTGTCTTAGGAATATCACATTCCCTTACTTTCAACTTATGGTAGCCATATCTGAGGTTTATTTTTGAAAAACAGGAAGCACCTTGAAGCTGATCGAAAAGATCATCAATTCTCAAAAGAAGATACTTATTATTGATGGTAACCTTGTTCAATTGGCGGTAATCTATACACATCCTAAGGGAACCATCTTTCTTTTTCACAAATTAGAGCGGAGTGCCCCAAGGTGAGACACTTGGTCGAATGAAACCTTATCGCACAGATCTTTCAATTGTTCTTTAAGCTCTTTCAACTCTGCTGGCGCCATTCTATATGGCGGAATGGAGATAGGACAAGTATCGGGAAGAATGTCTATGTCGAAGTATATTTCTCTCTCAGGAGGGACTCTAGGTAGATCATCTGGAAAGACTTATGTAAACTCTTTTACTATATGAAATGACTTAATGATAGGTATTTCAACACTAGAGTCATTAACTCAGACCAAGTGATAGACACAACCCTTAGAAACCAACTTTCTTGCCTTAAGGTAAGAAATGAAACGACCCTTAGGCATTGCTGAACTACTTTTCCACTCTAAGACTGAATCAATAGGAATTTGGAATTTGACAACTCGAGTTCTACAATCAATGGAGGCATAACAAGCATGAAGCCAGTCCATACCTAGAATGTCATCAAATTCTACCATATCTAACTCAATTAAATCAGCCATGGTGTCTTTGTGATTGATGGAAATGATACAATCACGATAAACTCTCTCAGCTAGAATAGACTCCCCAACAGGTGTAGAAACACAAAAGGGTTCACAAGATTTCTCAGGAAGAACATCAAAACTATTTGCAACATAAGGGGTTACAAAGATAAACTTGCTCCTGGGTCTAGCAAACCATAAACATCAAAAGCAAAGACTTTTATCATACCAGTGACAACATCCGGAGAGTTCTCTTACTCGTTCCGACTAGTGATCACGTAGAGATGGTTTACTCCTCCACCAGTACCGAAAGTAGCTCCTCTAGGTGCAACCTTGTCTGGTAGTGCAACTGATGAAGATTGGGCTCTATTGCCCTAATTTCCACTACATTGCATGTTCTTAGGGCACTCTTTCATTAAGCGACCCTCTTGTCCACACTTGAAACAACTTGACTGGCCATCACGAAACTTACCTGGGTAGGTTCTACCATACCTAGAACATGTAGGTGCCCAGTTACCTCCTTGTGCCACACTACCCTAAGACTGTGCAAGTCTAGCTCTGAAGTTCTGCGAATTCTGGCCATTATAGTCACCTTTGTTTCTGGGTGCAGGTGCACTAGCGGATGATGGAGCAGATCCCTTTTGCTTCTGCTGAAAGGACGAACGGTTCACATTACCTTTCTGTTGCCCACACTCATTCCCTGTCTTAGCCTTCTTGTTTCTAAATTCCTCCCTATCCCTCAGCTTCTCTTCCTCATCCTGCTGCACATAGACCATCAACCTTGATATATCCATGTCCCTAATTAACATAGTTGCCTTGCCCTGTTTGCTTGATAGACGGGACAACCCAGCAACAAACAGACTCATTCTACTCTTCATGTTCGCAACCATCTACGGAGCATAAAGGGATAGTTGGGTGAACTTCAACCCATACTCATTAACACTCAAAGAATCCTGCTTAAGTGTGAGGAATTCTCGTACCTTAGCCTCTTTCAGTTCTCGGGGAAAGAAACCCCCCAAGAAGGCCTCCTCAAAACATGCCCAGCTCTACCCTATTTCCACTGGTCAAACCAAGTCCTAGCAACATTCTTCAGTTGATAGGAAACTAGTTCAACTCTCTCAGTATCGACAACATTCATAACCTTAAATACCTTTTTCAGTTCCTCAACAAAACTCTCGGATCCTCAATGTATCAGTCACTTCCTATCTAGCTCCTCTTTGTTGTCCAACCTGGTTAGTCACAACTTGGCTCAAGATTTGGATAGCCTTACGGAACTCAGCATTGGTAACCTCTCCTTGGGGTTGCATTTAAGGTGCATTACGTACCCCTTTCTCCTCAACATTATGCCTAGCAGGATGACCTCTGACAGCTCTTCGTGGAGGCATGATTATTTGAAAACACGCGCAAGCACGAATTAGAAAGAAATATTTTAGAGATCAAACTCTAACGCACGAAATGATTGTGAAAGAAATGAGATTATTTCCTAAGTGTCGCAACCTCCTAATTATAAATGTGGCGCGCTTCACACCGATAACTAGGAATATACAGACACGGCTTCATAGACTCCCTAGGACTCTTAAACTTTGTGCGATGATACCAAGAGTGTCACTCCCCGAGCCTACACCCCGGATGTGTCTAGCACTCGAGAAACATTACTAGCCCCAAGCGAACCCTTGGCTTGGCTTACTTACTCAGCGGAGGACTCTAGGCATATTTATAATGATCAATAGCACTATACTTACTTGAATAATAAAATACTGAGAATGCTTAAAAATTCAAACATTCAACTTGGCCAAAATGGCAACTCAAGTATTCACATATGAAATGAAAGTGTAAAAACAACTAAACTACTAACTGTCTGACTGTCTATGAACCTCTAAAACAAATAGGGATGTCAGGACAAGACCCCCGATCATCCTAACAATGAAATACTGAAAGTAAATGATAAAAAGAGTCCTCCGGAATGCAATGAGGCTCACCAACTAACTCTGAGTGCTCAATTGGATCAACGATGCACTGGATGCTGATCCTGATTACTTGCGTCTGCATCATAATAAAATGTAGGCCAACAGGCATCAGTACATTGAATGTAGGAGTATGCGAGTTGAAATGCTAAACATAACTTAAGCTTGAAAAGGATCTGAAAGGAACACTTACCTTGGAATAACTCAACTCCTGAATAACTTAACTCAATATAAAGCAATAAACATATGAAATATATAGAAAGCTTGTAAAACAATGGAAAAGAACTTAGTTTGTTAAAGAAAAATGCAATAACAAACTCAATTTTACTCATATAATAAAGTAATATAGTTTATGTGGGAGATTCTCTAACCGACAACCACCACTATGAGCCTAAGTGGTAATAGAGCGTCTTGCCCACGCTGCCAGAACTGTCCTATACGTTGCCGTCATATAGAACGCTTTACTAAGTGGATCCACTAGTCTATGCTAAAAGCATCTTAAGGAGTCATCTAAAAAGTATGATCCTTTACCACCCATGATGGCGACAAGGTTTATGGAGACTTAAATTAATATGAATTCGCATCCCCATATCAGTGCTCAATACTACTCCCAAAATATACTTAGCTCATATGATTTAAAATCGAAACTTCTTTCTTTGGTTTGAGATAAATACTCAAAACTTTAGCTTAAAAGGTCTCTTGGAAATCGGTGTTTCCCTTTCTTGTTCAAATGTGAAAAACATTTTAATCTCTTGAGAATACTTAGTTCCCTTATAGATTTTTGAGAAATGAACTCAACTCTTTACTCTTTGCTTAACTTGAAACTTAAGTCTTAAAACAAGGTTAAAACGTTTGTGAAAGACTTTAGAAAAACTTTATAAACTTCTCTTGACTAGCTTCTTAACTTCTATTGATTTGGATCCTAACTTTCCTTGAATTAGATTATGGATTCAAGGTTTATGATCTCATGTTTATGGATGATTTCATTATGTTTAAATGTACCTAAGAGTGTTGGAATCAACTAATAAACATAGGTACATTGTTAAGGAACAAGTATGAAAATATGGGAAACGAATGGGGAGAACTGGTGTCCCTGGCGCTCTAAGAGGCGCGGGGTGCCAACCCTTAACATTTAGAGGCTTGCCTGGGGCGTGCTGGCTGGTGCGGCACCCCAAGGGTGAAGATTCAGAGATTCTTTTGGGGGGCTCTGGCTTGCACGACTCCCCACCCCTATCCCCAGGTGTTTGACGACTTTTCTTCTCCATTTTTCATCTCTAAATTTCAGTGGTTCCTTCCCCAAACACTTAGAATCATTTATACCCTCAATATATGATAGATTCAAACATATATGACACCCGAAAACCTGAATCAAATCGCAAGAAACTCCAACAACACAACCCACAGGAAATTCAAACGAAACTTTCGACAATGTTCATCAAGAACTCAATTTCTAAACTTTCAATGACTTAAATTCGCTGAATTGAATCATGGTTGGCGCGTGGATGAACTAAAAAAATGCTATTTTATCTGACATACCTCCTAGGTATCACCCCTTGATGAAATCTACAAGCTAAACTTGACGATCTTGACGAATCTTGATTTCTCTTCTCCCTTCTCCTCTTTTCTCTTTTCTCCAAGCCCTAGCGTGACAATTCAACTTTTCTAAACTGACTAAAATTTGATTTTACCCCAATTAACTCCTAAAAATGAATTAGAATAATTAGGTAAGAAAAACACTAAATTACCCTTACAAAAATCCGGATTAGACTTTCCTTATTCAGACAGCCCAACTTTCAAAGGCATAACTAACTCATACGAACTAGTAATCGCGCAAACTCAGCTGCGTTGGAAAGGTTATTCTAAGATCTTTCCAACCATATCTGGAAATACACCTAACTCATCCTGAGCTAGGAGTTATATCCGTTTGAAGTTGACCAAAACTCAACTAACATACTTCACAATTTTTCAGATTTTAATATACTTTCCAAAAATGATTCTTTCCCCAAAACGGACCATGGACCCTTCACGGTTCCCTAGTGGGTCATTTGGGGGTCTATGGCCCGTTAAGGGTTTCGTGAGTACTAACCCAAGACTGCCCTACATGGGTCACCAATACGATACCCTAGACGGTCTATCTTAGGTTTCAAGGCCCATCTAGGGCATTGTGAACCACCCTCAAGGAGCTTCCTAGGAGGGAATCACCTAGAAGGTGCCTTTGACGGTCCTTGGTGACTTGGACGACCCAACTAGGGGTTCGTACAAGTCACCTAAATAATAAGGTTGCACCCAAGGTCACTATGAAGGACCAAAGATGCCAAGACGGCCCATGGATCTTCACACGGAACGGAACTCATCCGTGAAATATACTTGTGAGACTTTGAGTTTTGAGTCAACTTCAAACGATCATATCTTTCAGCACAAAATGAATTTGGTGGCTCATGACTTATCAAATTAAACATCTTTGAGTCCTCTTTCATACACCATCAAGTTTGCCTAATTTTGAGCCTGGAGTAAGAAGTTATGCTTGTTTTTGTGAAGCCCTATTGGGCATGCAATCATGACGACCCACTAGACGGGCCATCATGCCTTACACGGCCCGTCAAACCCCTCATGAAGGTCACTTGGTTAGCTTTAAGTCAGGGTTGTATTGGTCTTTTACCCTATGTGTTTAATACTTAAAACTATGTTGTTTTACTTAGTCTAAGCCTAAGTAATTAGTCAAAAACTACCTAAAACCCTCATTCTCCTAAAATTATCTAACTTAGAAAGAAAAGAAGAGAAAGAGGTGAAAATTTCTTCCAAGAACAAGCAGAGGTATGCTTCAAGTTCAGCCTAGAATGCAAAGGATTTCTCTGTTGTTTTCATCACTAGGTATGTGGGATTTCACTATTGGATTCCTTTCAGACATTATGTCCCTAGAATTCAGTCAATTCTTCAGTTTCTCAATAAATTGTTTAGACCTAAGGTTCCTAAATCTTAGGGATCCATTGCAATTTAGTTGTTATAGTCTCTATAATATTAATTACATGTTTCTTGGAGAACTAGTGTAGTCCCATGTATAGAACTCAAAAACCCTTGCTTGTGTTAGTTATCAGTATATCATGAATTACACTTGCTAAGAAGATTAGTTATTAGCCAATCATGCTTCAGAAATCGAATGCCATATCTTTCAGTATATGTATGTTGCATTCTCAGATAATTATCATTATTTTGAACTACTCCTTATTTCAGTTGCATTTTAGCTTTACATTCAGTTGGGAGTAGACTTAGCACTGGACTAGCATTCAACATACCCTCAAGTCGCGGAACTAGGTGCCCCCATAGGTTTATAAGTCCCCTTTGTTGGGCATCCGTTTTAGTCATTACTCCACAGTCATGCCTTTGTACCCCCGACAAGGTATATTAGGTCCTCTCGATGGGGCATATACATCGGACTCAACGTTTAGTTCACATGGTTTATGTCGATTAATAGTATCTCCCACAGTCAGATTCATGTTGCATTAACCATGTATTCAGTATTCAGTTTAGCATATTATCTACATGATTAGTACTTGGTCATTACATCCAGCTCAGTTTCTAGTTATGCTTTAGTATATCTATTTCCATGTTTTGTTATTTTATTGTTTATCTTAGAATGTATCATGCATGCTCAATTCATTAAAAGTACTGACACATACTTTTGCACTTCATCGTTATATGATGTAGGTTCAGGCGCTCAACATCCAAATCACGCTTAGCTCGACTTCCGGTCCGTACTGAGCAGCTTTAGTGGTCAGTACTCATAGTTCGAGGACAATAGACATGCTTTACTTTCCAGTCCTTACATTTTAGTTTCAGTCTTAATAGAGTTAGCTGGGGGCATGTCCCAACAACTTAGATCGGTTAGAGGCTTTCAGACATAGAGTAGATTCAACTTGAGTTGTTAGTGTTGTTTTCAGTCATCACTATAATCTTCATATATTTGATATATTTAGACTTGTTGGACTTTTCTCTATTTCAGATATTAACTGTCTTCCGCATAGTGCATGATTTATCTGAACTTGTATAGATATGTCAGGCCATGGGTTACCTTGGGATCACTTGTGACACTAAGCACCATGTCGCACCTAGGGGGTATCCTTGGGGCGTGAAAATTGTTGTCATGGTGAATGACCCTTATAATGCACGAATTTGAATTAATCAATATTCAATGAGACTATCAATAATGAACTCGAACAATAAACAAAATAAATTTTAAAATACACACGAAAGACATTCCGAATATATTAACTTCCAACTTCCCACGTACTTTATGTTCTCCAGATAGGTCAGCTAGTCAAATGTCCATCCTATATCCTCTCCCTTAACAATATATTTCACTTAATTTCTTAAATTATACAAATGTCTTAAACGATTGATGATTTGAAAATTTCACATAAATCATTTGTCATATTAAATGATAAATTAAGTTTAGAATATAGTTGATCAATTATTACTAAATAATAAAAGCACATATCAAAGTAAATGTCTTGTATTCATTATTTTGATGTGAATACACTTAATGCTTTTTTTTCTTGAAAACATTTATCAGTCAACTTATAATTATATTTAAAATAATTAGTTTGAATATTATTTTGTTTTTTTTCCTATACTAATTGCTAGTCAAACTTCAATTACTCTGATCCTATCCCCTCTAATCCAACCCACCTAACCTAACAAACACTTCTTAAAAGAAATACTAATTAATTCCTAAGATTTTAACAACCTGATAATCAATAACTGCCTATTAACTCAGTCAGTCCCACCCTTCTTTCCCTATCACCACTATATATATCCCACCCCTCTACAAATCCATATCAAGTAAACCCATAGCCCCATTCTCCATTTCTCATATACTCAATTGATTTTATTCCGTGGAAATAATGAAGAACATGGGTCAAATCAAGCATTGATCCAATCCTGGAGAGGATGTACTATTGCAGAAGCTAGTAGAGTAACATGGAGCAGATTGCTTATCAGCTAGTCGATTCCTAGTCGATCTGGAAAATCGTGTAGGGAGCATTGGTGTAATCATCTGAATCATCAAGTGGATCATCGACCTTTTACTCCAGAAGAAGATGATACTATTTTCAAAGCTCATGCCAAATTCGGTAACCAATGGGCAATGATAGCATCTTTGTTACCGGGTCGAACCAATGACTTGATAAAAAAATCATTGGAATTCCACCCTTAAACGAAATAACTCTTCCAAGTCAAAAGATTTGACATTCGAAAAGCCTCAACTTCCTTTGAAGAGATCATTCAGTATCAAGACAGGTATAAATTCAGGAAGTCCATATGAATCTCATTTGAGCAATTTGGAAGTTTCAAGGTTTCCTTAGTTGTGTCTTTATCCGCATATTGTCCCACCATGTCAAAATTTGCCTCTTTCAACATATTCACTAGTAATGCCTGATCCATTAACATCTTTGAGTTTGTATAGATCTGATTTGAGCAATTTGGGTATATCTAGGTGCCTTTAGTTGAGCCTTTATCCGCACATTTCCCCACTAGGTGAAATTTTCCCTCTTTCATTAGTTTCACCAGCAATCCCTAATCCTTTAACAATTGTGAGTCCATATAGATTTGATCTGAGCAACAATTGTGAGTCCATATAGATTTGATCTGAGCAATTTGAATTTATCTAAGATACCTCAGTTGAGTCTTAATCCGCCCATTACCCCACTAGGTGAAATTATGCCTCTTTCATCAGTTTCACCAGTATTGCCTGGTCCATCAACATCTTTGAGTCTCTTATTACCTGGATTCAAATCTAGCGAGAATTTGAATTAGATAAACCGAATCGAGCAAGTAGTTGAACTGATACCTGTATCAGTAACTACACCTGTATCAGCATCTAAACCTACTCCATCGAATTTTATGCCCCAAATTTCAATAACTCAAAATGATAATTCTGATCTTACAAGTATGGGGAAACAATTGTTGAGCCCAAATATTTTGAAAGTATTATAAGATATGATACGGAAAGAAGTTAAAAATTATGGGTTACAGTTAGAGAATGAAAGAGATTCAATGAACACAAAAGCAACAATGGATGCTATTGTTAACAATATGGTGTTAGCAAAGATTGAGTAAAATTGAATAAGGAGGAGGAAAAATGGAGAGATCATTGTTATTATTTTCTTTGAACTTTAATTATTGGTTTTATAGTATTTCATTAGACTATTTTAGGAATGTAGGATAAAAAGAGAGCAAAACTATGTATATTCATAAGAAGTGTATGCAAGGCCCTATCACCCGCATCCCACCCCAAAAAATTTGGAAAGAAATTAGAAATGATGAATCTTCAGTTAACTTTTTTGCTGAAATTGGTCATTTTTATATCATTTGAAGTGTTGTTATTAATATAACTTTTTCTTTGGTACTTTTATATTTAAATTTAACTATTGAGATAATCATCTATGGTATTTGATTAACTAATTGTTATTTGAGGTGTTATCTAAAAAAATATTAATCGGTGGTATGTTAAATTGATAAATGGTATGATTTTTAGTTTTATAGAGTGATAACTATTTTAAAATTGATGATCCTCTTTTTTATTTAGAAATAAAAATAAATTAATTTTTTTTATCATTATTTTACCATTAAAAATGATCTATAGTCATACAACAGTGTTAATAGCCAATTAAGTTGAACTAACTATATAAGACAAACAAAAATATATCAGATGACTTATTTTAATAAATAATTAAAAAGAAAATAAAGATTAGTTATAACCCAAAAGGGAGTAAAGTTAGTAGCTAACTAAAACTAACGGTGGAAAGACTTATTTTAAAAACAATAATTAAAAAGACAATAAATATTAATTATTTGTCTTGCTTGTGACTTAATTGTCAAGTTATATCTCATTTATGGATCAATTGATGAAATCAAAGGTGCAAGCAGAACATCCTAAAAGTATTGTTAACGATTCAATAGTAGACTAGTGAGTGAGAGTTATTTTATTGAGATGTTCAACTTGATTCTGAAAGGCGTATAGTTAATAGCCAATTAAGTTGAACTAACTATATAAGACAAACAAAAATATGTCAGATGACTTATTTTAATAAATAATTAAAAAGAAAATAAAGATTAGTTATAACCCAAAAGGGAGTAAAGTTAGTAGCTAACTAAAACTAACGGTGGAAAGACTTATTTTAAAAACAATAATTAAAAAGACAATAAATATTAATTATTTGTCTTGCTTGTGACTTATTTGTCAAGTTATATCTTATTTATGGATCAATTGATGAAATCAAAGGTGCAAGCAGAACATCCTAAAAGTATTGTTAACGATTCAATAGTAGACTAGTGAGTGAGAGTTATTTTATTGAGATGTTCAACTTGATTCTGAAAGGCGTATAGTTAATAGCCAATTAAGTTGAACTAACTATATAAGACAAACAAAAATATGTCAGATGACTTATTTTAATAAATAATTAAAAAGAAAATAAAGATTAGTTATAACCCAAAAGGGAGTAAAGTTAGTAGCTAACTAAAACTAACGGTGGAAAGACTTATTTTAAAAACAATAATTAAAAAGACAATAAATATTAATTATTTGTCTTGCTTGTGACTTATTTGTCAAGTTATATCTTATTTATGGATCAATTGATGAAATCAAAGGTGCAAGCAGAACATCCTAAAAGTATTGTTAACGATTCAATAGTAGACTAGTGAGTGAGAGTTATTTTATTGAGATGTTCAACTTGATTCTGAAAGGCGTATAGTTAATTTTATGGAGAGATGGTCGATCCAGAATGGACTATACTTTTTTGAATGAGGTCATGTATTTTGATTCTATATATCAAACAAAAAAGTATCATATGATTTATGCATCATTTATTGGAATAAATCATCAAAGACAGAATATAATTTTTATTGTGCTATTTTATTTGAATGACATTTTTAAAGTCAGTGGAAAGTATTTTTCCAGATACTATAACTTATGAAGCTCGAGCATCTGGCATAGATTGTGTCAGTGCCAGAATACCCCATCTCATTTGAGTTCACTTGAAAATGACAGGTTCTTTAAAAAAATTATCAAATGCAATGTCTGAATCTAATTCTATTACTGAATTTGAAGAAACATTAAAGATTATGCTAACAACTTACAATGTAGAAGAACATGATTGGTTGAATAATTTTTATAATACTCGACACATGTGGTCAACAATTTTTAATAACCATGTGTTTAGTGCTAGATTATAAGTGACATCTCGAAGTACTAATCATGTTCTAAATAGATTTGGACATCCAAACACGTAATTACATATTTGTATGATTGATTGTGACAAAAATGTATTTACTAAGTAGCAGTTGAATGAAGAACAAAATGACTTCAAGTGTAATTAATAACGTAAGCCTATTCTTTTTATTAAATATAGTCCAACTTTAATACAATTTTTTGCAATCTACACTCATAAGGAAAAAGTTTTTCAAAGGAGCTAGGACATGTTCTAATGTTCTATTGAGACACAAGTATGTTATGCTAGTCAAGTATCTAAATATGAAATAAGAATGCATAATATAAGGAAGATATGATTTGATGAGTTCAATCCTATTATATTACTTGTGACATGCAGTTACAAAAAAATATATGAATATATGGATATCGTATGTGCACATTACCTACTTATTTTTTCTTCCAATATATATGAAGTGTGTGAAATTCTTGAGAAATACATATTTAATTAAAAGATGAGCCAAAAATGTTAGAAAAAATAAGAAATCTGTCAAGCAAGAGTTGTGTTATCGATGAAATCAGAATCTAAGATTGTTTATACTAATAGTGTGATGCAAACATGTTAATGTCTTAATCATCTTAGCAAATGAAATATGGAGTGTCTTGAATATTTTCAAAGAAATATTGAAAATGCTTCATTTGAGTTACACGACTATCTAGAAAAATTGCATAATACCAAACTTCAACAAAATGATAGAAACATTTACAAGACAAGATATTGAACCTTGTTCATGTAACAACTCCAATTGTTCGCAGAGAAAGTATCAAAATATATTGAGACAAACAAAAAGAAATATATCATACAGAAAGTACCCTAAGTATAGTACAAGTCTTTAGTTAGTTTTAATTTTCACAATAAACTAATTAGTTTTTATTTATTATTTATAGAAAAATCTCAAGTTATTACAATACAAGTAAAAACATTTGTTTGAGAACAACTCATATACTCCATATGAAATAACTTCCCTTTTATGGAAAGTCAATCTACAAGTTAATTTTCTTTTATTTCTCTTTCGCATAAATTTTCTTATGGTAATCATCAATTCACTATTATAATTTATAAATATTAAAATATCAAACATATGTACATCTGCAAGCATCTTATGCTTGGTCCTCAATTGAGTCTTTCCCTTGCTCAAGCAATAATTAAGGGACATGTAAATCATCTATATATAGACAAAACAAGATTAAAATATTTCAAACTTTATTACAATAGTCTTTTTTCACTTGTTATAATACATTACTTAAAATATTTATTCTACGTTATCAATTAATACTTGTTAAATAGAACTATCAATCAATTAATTATATACTATTATGAACAAAATATTTCACTATTAATATTTAATGCATAGAAATTAACCTATCAACCTCCTTTGTACATGAAGTACTGGTAACGTCTATATATATAAGGATTCAAATTGAGATTATCTTATGGAAAAAAAGGTGCAAACTTTATGGATAGATTGTGTAAAATAATTTTACACAATCACATTGCTTATAATGTGATAATAAGTAATACTCTGTAATGAACATTAACCACTAAACCTAAAAAAAATCATCATTAATGAAATTAACCTATCAACCTCCTTTGTGCAAAAGTATTGATAACATCTATATATAAAAGGATTCAAATCGAGATCATCTTATGGAAAAAAGGTGCAAACACCATGGATAGATGGTGTAAAATTGTTTTACATGATCACATTGCTTATGATGTGATAATAAGTAATTCTCTATAATAAACATTAATTGCTAACCTAACAAATTACATAATAATCTGTTATGATAATTCAATTTAGGAAAATTTAATATGTGACAATAATGTACTTTGCACAAGATTTCCTTTTAATTTTAGGTTCATAAACCCGAAGGCTCACCTAAAATAAAAGTGAACAAACAAAGAAAGAGAAAATTAGCAATCAAAATTATGAGCTAAATGTCAATATTGTCATGCAAAATGAAATTAACACTATGTATAGATACTCTCTCTATAAATTAAATGAATAAACAAAAGGTTTAATACATCAACGATAAATCCTTAAAAAAGTATTTCTATTAGATATTTCTATGTAAGTGTTTGAAATTTGTTTTAAGTGTTCTCAAGCGCCCATTATGAAGTCACATAAAATATGTCATCTAATTTAATTATACACATTAATATTAATTGAAATGTGTATGAGGTTTTAAGGTTTATTAAGAGAATTATATATTGGGTATATTTAAAGGAGAGAGTGCAACTTCAAAATACATGAAGAAACCTTTTTAAATTTTGTTCAAAAGTGTTTATAAGAACAATTTATCATGTGCTCATGTACTCAATCGTAATATGTTATTGTTTGAACTACAATATACCCTGGGTGTGGAAACTTAGAAACTCTGATGTGACTAACATGCCTATGTTTGGGGAAATACCTATTGTAATTCCTTATAATATATTTGTCTAAATTTTCTCCCTCTATGACTCTTTCTCTATATATATTCTTTTACATTTGGTTGATAATTATTAAAGCTATTTTCATGCAATTACTTTACCATTAATTGTGTAGTAGAAAATACACTCAACATGATAAATAAACCAAATTTATCGAATGAAACTAATTCAAAGTTACTTAGAAGAAATAATTGATAAACTTTCTTCGTTTTGGTAATTACAAATATTTTTTCAAGTGACATACATTCGATTAAAATATCTTTTCGATTCAGTATTTTCTAATACAAACTTTACGTAAAAATTAGAGATCGATGTGCAACACGTGTGAGTGTGTGCGTGTGTGTGCCTATGCATGTGCGTGTGCGTGTGTGTTTGTTGTATACAGATCCATCAAAATGCCACAACATATATTATTTGAACACATAATTATAAATACAACTAGCACATAACTAAAAAATTTAAAGATCAAACTCATCAAATTTGAATTTTAGATCTGCTTCTACTTGTAGTGTCATCCTATGCTAGGTTTCAAATTGGATCAGCAAGTCCAATCATAGGCTTTAATAAAAGAAACATCTTCAGTTTCCTATTTAAATTAATTAGTCCAATGGATCGGATTAGCACCGCCAAAGGATGAAAACATAATTAAGTAAATAATTGTATATTCTCTCTAACACTTTAAGCTTTTAGATGAGAAGATCACACACAGAAGTCTGCATTTTAGTTTTATTGCTATTTATATAAAAAATCACGTTCTTGACACATATAAAAGAATTAGTACTCCACACGTGTGGGACATATTAAAAATGTAATTAAGTGAATAAAAGTGTACGCTCTCTATGTATGATATAGGGATTGTGAATTGTAATTGAGAATTTAGGAGTTAAGTTGTGTGAAATATGAAGATCTTGAAATACATTGTCAAAGAATGACAAAAGTCCCACATTGTGGTTAATGAGATGGGTGAATTCCTTATAAGGCTTGGACAATCCTCCTCCCTTTGAGCTAGCTTTTAGGGTGTGAGTTAGGCCCAAGACCTAATTTAACATGGTATCAAAGCAGGACCCATCTCACCCAATGTTGGGGCCCCCAAAAATCAAATTGCTGACGCACCAGATGTTATGCATTGGGCGTGAGGTGGGGTGTTTAAAAATGACAAAAGTTCCACATTGGTGGTTAATGAGATGGGTGGACTCCTTATAAGGCTTGGGAAATCTTCCTCTCTTTGAGCTAGATTTTGGCCCAAGACCTAATTTAGCATACATCATATCAAGTTCTTTTAATTTTTCAAGATATCAAAGTCAAGCTTTATTGTTTATGATTAATTTTTTCCTATTGATGAAAAATTAAATTTAGTTTATGAAAGGCATATTTTTTGGCAAAATTTGGTATTTTATTCATGTCTTTGGAGAAAACAAAAAAAAAATTCCACCTCCACGAGCACCCAAACCTAACTAACCCATTACTAAAAAACAAAACAAATAATAAAAAAGGAAATGAATAAACCCAGGCCCAACCCAAACCAGAGAGTGAATTATATCTATTCTAGGGTAGGGTTTCATAATAATATCCCCTTCACAAATCTTTGTCCTTTCGCTGCTTTCTCCTCTCTTCCTTTGATTTCATTTCTTCACCTAATAATGTTGCCTCCTTGGACTAATACATCTCTCTACCTTCTCTTGCTATTGATTATCACTGTGGTGTTAATATTCTTCCTGATTGCTGAAGAATCAACTACAAGAGTAAGTATCATGGTTTCTAAGTTTGTCCTCCTTGCTTGCTACTGACTTCATAGTTTTTTTTACAGTTGCATTCTTAGGTTCCATGGGTTGTGCTTGTTGTTTTTTTTTACTGTCAGATCTTGTCTAAAGGAGGAGATCATCTTCACTTCATATGTCTTCTCACTTATTTTCCTCCTTATCCTTTTCCTCTGGTGTCCTCTCACTATCTTTCTACAGGTGGTCATGTGACAAAGTGCATGGGAAACTCTGCTCTGCCGCCCTTTACTAGTGTTGATGGCTTCATCCAGGTTTAACCGTTCAATTCTTGATTTCAGATACCCCATTTTTCCGAGTCTTTTTTGTGGCTTAAATAGCATAGGCTAGATAGCATTTCCCTTATTTGCTGCCTCCAAGGCCTTTGTAAATATTCTTCTTCTAGAAAACTTTATGTTGTAGCCTATCCTACCCCCTATCCTCTTAAAGGTGATACTCTTAAGTACGGGCATAGTAGTTTGTCGTTGTTGATGACTTTCCTCCCATTATTCTCTATGCTATTAAAACTTGTGAATGTGCAACTTCCTATGTCAATAGCTATGTTTGCCATATGATCTGCTAATTTATCTCCTACTCTAAGAATGTGTTGAAAAATAAATTGTTTCTCCTGTAAAATGCTCGTATTTCCGTCAGCATTGCTCCAACTATTCATGGACATGCCCATTTCCCTTCTAATACCTTGTACATTAGCATTGAGTTTGTCTGAATGATAATTTTGCTATGTTGTGTCTATTTGCAATGTTTGTAGGCCTCTAGTATGGCTTTAGTTTCTACGACTGTATTAGTAGTATTCTCTATTCTTGCTCATTCCGCGTATTTAATATCTCCCTTATCATTCCTTAAGCAAAAGGCATAAAAACTGATGTCCGAATTTCTCCGAGATGCTCCATCTGTATTATATTTCACCCACCCATTCGGTGGGAATTCCCATAAGACTTTTTTCCCCTTCATTGTAGGTCTGTAACTTGTCCATTCTATCAGCATATCAGACCAATTAACAGGACAAGACCTATGAGGCTACCTTAGTCTTGCCAGCATATACATGTTCCTAGTGACATTGCGAATGATTCGTGTTACAGATGTCGTCTTCCCTTCATGCTTTATCCTGTTTCTTTTTCTCTATAATTCTCATATAACAAAGCTAGGTAGAGCTCTGTAGAAATGTCTCATATGCTTCCAAACATTTTTCCCCCACCGTGGCATTATAACTTCTCTTAATTGAAGTCCATCCATGTTTAGAGCTGCAAAAGAGCAAAAGTAGGACCATGTCTAGTTAACTGAATAAGATTTTAGAAAAACATGAGCTAGTATCTCTTGTTAAGGTCTTTCACAACACCAACATTTGGATGGGTCCTCTACACCCCATATTCTCAATCTATCATCAGCATGGATTTCAAAAGTTACACCCTTTGTGAACATCCATTTGTAAATTATATTTTCCTCTTCCTTGTGTCTGATATAGTGCCACACAAATTTAATTGAGAAGCTTCCCCTTGTGATATCTAGAATCCAACAAGATTTATTAGCCACTACTTCATTCTTTGGGGATGAATATTCTGTAGATTATGATTCATCAACTCTTGTGGGAGTATCTCTTCTAGTACCTCTATATCCCTTTCCCATAGTCTGGTTAGTTCAATAACTGTTTTGTATGTTTCATAATGAGATTATTTAATCTTTTCACATTTTACTATGAGGTTTAATATATTTTTCTATAATAATTGTAGGTTGATCTGATCTGAGTACATTTGTATCCTCACAATGTTATCAACAACACACTTAACCTAAAGTGAGGCACACAATATGTTGAGTGTTTCGTCTCTTTCTAATTCCTCTCCAATTGTTAAGTAGCTCCCGGGAGGTATGAAAAATGCATTTTCAACTTAAATTATCATCTAAGCTAACTACGCAAAGTTGTGAGACTTCTGAAAGAAAACACAAAGTTGAATGACTATAATGACCATTAACTATAAGTTTTGTCAAAGTTTAAATTCAATGTAATCTTGTTAATAAGAGGTTGAATAAATTCAACTCTTTGACCATTTATTTGTTTTTCTTATTTTCTCTATTGCTTTTTGTGTAATTTTGTAAGAGAATTCAAGAATATTTGCAAAATATTGAGCCAACAATGAAGCGCTTGAGAACTGCTTATGAAGAAAAAGAAGAGGTTAGCTCTTTTTTTTTTCTACTAAGTAATATGTGATATTTTCTTGTGTATGTATAAATATTTAACCAATAAGATAATATCCACGTATCATTTGCTTAGTGGGATAAGGAACAAAAATTCAAGATTAATTTTATTCCACATTTGATTAGGGTGTTAGTTAATCCTAGGATAAATTTTATACTAAATTGGTGGTATTAGATATCACATATAGAAGGTGAGATCCAAGAGTAGAACTTTATGGCTCAAAGTTTAGGATTCAAGTGTAACTCCTTTTATTAACTAGGGTTCGAAATCAATTATTTGTACTTAGTTTAGTGAAATTTATAATACAGAGGTACAAATTCAAAGCTAATTATTAGCTTATGATTAATCTATAATTGATTCTTTATATGACAAATTTAAGGTTTGAAATTTATAAGTTCGAGTTTGGGATTTTCTAGTATAGTCGATTTGAATTTACTTGTATGTAGGATTTTAGTGAAAGTTACTAGGGTATGATACGAATCCTATGAACATACACATTTGTCCCTCTCTCAATAGAGAGGATGGTCAAGAAAAGTACATTTCTAGAAATGATTTCCTTTTTAAGTATCTCTGAGTGTCTCCTAAAACATTAATGTTGAATCTGAGTAAATGGAGCATGTATAATAATCCAACATGAGATTTAGGCTTAAGAAATTCTCCATTTTTGCCTCTTAATGGAAATAATTCTAACTAAAGTATCACCAAAAGAAGATCGCAAAACGTGGGCATTGATGTTTAATCTTCAAAATGGTCTATTGATAAGAAAACCACCATAAATTGATTGGAATCTCAAGGCAATTCCAAATGAGTAAGCCTTACCAAGATTGATCCACACATATGCCTCCACGTGCGGTTTGAGTTGGACAGTCTCTAGTGGCTTCACCAGTGCTTGAGATCCACTCTCGTCTCCTCCAACCACCAATTTTTGGTTAATGGAGGATCATATGGATATATTCTCCCTAGGCATATGATGACAACTAATTTTGAAGTCAAACGAATCAGAAATAAGATAGTTGCTAATTCCGACAACCACGATGAACCATTAATTCAAATCTTATAATGCATGTTAGGCTCTAATACCATGGTCAACGAAATGGAGAGAATAATTTGTATATTATTCAAAGGGTAAATATGTATAAATACAATAACATTAGAAGCTAAATAAGGCAAAAAGATAAAGAGGAAATTCTAAAGGTATGTTATCTATCTATATCTTTGTACAAAATCAAGAAACATATCTATATACATTCTGTAACAGTAATTATCATCCTCCTATTCTCAATGGTGTTTTTCTATTGGTTTATGTTTTTACATTCAAGAATCTTAGTTCTGGTTATCTTTATCTGCCATTGAATGATCCATACTATCAATCAATTTTGAACATGCTCTCTTTGCACATCTGAACTTTGTCGTCTAATTCAAAAACCTCATATGAAAGTATGGATCGAAAAGTTCCTAGAGTATAAGAGGATGAAATATATCTCATGTCCATACTTATAAATATGTGTTTAATTTGGTTTGATCAAGTTATGAATTTCTCCTTTTAGATGAACTTTATGTGAATTAATGTCAATCATGGGATAACATCCCAACGAGTGCTAGGTTGCATGAAAGTTTACGCTAAGAGTTACAGAGAATCCATACATATTAGTACTGAAAATGTGGAGAGATGCAATTTGAAAATGTCGCTAGAGGAAAAAGTAGACTGGGAACACGAAATGGTAGAAATTTGAAGAGAAAATCTATGAAAGAGGAATGGAAAACAATGTAAGTACCACTTATTGTATTGGTGAGAAATGCATGCCTAACACGTATTTTGGAACTTAATTGGAATCATAAACACCAAACAAGGTTCAAGAAGATAATGTATCTATTATGTAAATTCGTTGACTTAACAAGTCAAGGTTGAAGTCTTCTTCATTAAATCATATATACTTAATAGGATATTCTTTAATATTTTTGTTTGTTGACATATTTAGCTGGTGGATTCAGCTAAATATAACAAATGGATTTGATTAGTTGACAGGTTAGACTGTTTGAGGTTGAAGATTCCCATTTTAGTTTATAGTTGAGATTTTTTTGAAGTTTTGTCTTATTTCACTACCTTCTATCCAAAAGCTGCACTAAAAACCTCCACTCTCTGATTTGTGGTTTTGAGTGTTTCTGTTGGATGGTGTATATAATTGCTAACGTCGTTTAACTTTTGTAAACAGATTGCACCATTATGACCATATCTTATTTTTATTGTTTTGGTATCCCCTTGCAGATAAGTATATACATAAGAATTACTAAAACAATCAAGTTAAACATTAACGATTCAGATAGTGTTGGAGATGTCAAAGCTTTTCTTCATGATAAGGAGGGCATACTGGTATGCCATCAGTAGTTGTTTTCAGAAGATAATAGTCTAATGGATGGACGGAAGTTAGTCGCTTATGGCATTTGCAAAAACTCCATACCGGTAAAGAATGGTGATTGTAGTGCCACAAGAATTTCTAAAACTCTTTTTATGATCTTATATTGATAGAGAATGGTGAAAGCTCATCTAACTTGGTTGGCTATTCCCGCTGAGTCAATATTCCAGTCGGAGGATATAATGGTGTATCATGGTTATCTACGTTAGAGTCATACTCACCTTTAAATGATCATATGCCAAATTTGCAAAACTGTGTGGAGAGCTTTTTGTATTTGGTGGTGGTGATGGTGGTGCACTTGGAGCCGGAAGCTTGTGGTACAATACAGGTACACCCCTAACACTCATTTCTCCTTTGTGCCACTCTTTCTAGTATCTTAAGTTTCTCATGCTGATGTTATGTTGATTTTGTGAAGTTGTATCATATAGACCAGCTGATATAAAGTGGATTCTACGTTCCACTTTGAATACGAAAAAGGGGGCTTTAGCTGGTGCCACTTGGAAGGACAAAATTTTTGCAATTGGTAGTGGAAATGTGATTGATTGCTTTCCATAGGTTGAGATGTCAATTAGAAAAGATACAGGATTTTGATTAAAATCTCAACTTCTGAAAAACAGTCAATCACATTTCCACCGCCAATCGCAAAATTTTTGTCCTTCCAAGTAGCACTAGCTAAAGCACCCTTTTTCATATTCAAAGTGAAACGTAGAATGCCCTTGTTATCAACTGTTCTATATGATACAACTTCACAAAAGAAACATAGCATCAACATGAGAAACTTAAGACACTAGAAAGAGTGGCACAAAGGAGCAACGAATGTTAGGGGTATACATGTGTTTTACCACAAGCTTCCGGCTCTAACAGCACCACCATCACCACCACCAAATTCAAAAAGGTCTCCACACAGTTTGCAACTCCGACATATGATCGGACAGAATGCATTGGCTTAAAAAACTTTAACACATCATTTGAAGTTAAGTATGACTCCAAGGTATATAACCATGATACACCATTATATCCTTCGACTAGGAATATTGACTTAGTGGGAATAGCCAGCCAAGTTAGATGGGCTTCCACCATTCTTTATCAGTAAGAGATCAAAGGAGAGTGTTTCTTAAAATTATTGAAAGCATAAGGAATTATCTTGGAACCTATTGAAAGTGTTGGTAGTTAGTTGATGATCACGAGATAACTTATTTCTCGAGCCCTTAGCATAATTTATCTCGTGATTAGTTATCTGAAGTTGATGATCGGTCAGACAACTTGTGTTTGCTGCAATATTTGCAAATATACATGTTGTTTTTTGGATGTTTGCTGGATGATTTTGAAACTCAAAGCCAATGCAATGGTTTTCCTTTTTTCTGCTTTAAATAGTGTCTACTTTAATTGGTTTGTTGAATTGATTAGTTACTACTCCTTTTATTCCAATTTGGGTGACATTGTTTCTTTTTTATTTACTCTTATTCAAGAAAAATGTGACATCTTTCTAGGTTTGGAAACAATTTAACTTTTATCACTTAATATACCCTTACAGTGTATTTTACTTTAATATTGATATTTTTGTTCTTGGAAATTGATTTTTTTGGTGTTTGGTTGGTGAGTGAAATTTTTTTTTAAAGAAAGATTGGACAAACAACTTGTGTTACATATAAAGATAGAAAGGTTCAGTTTTGAAAACACACATGTTGATATTTGGAAGGTGGTAAACTTGTTTTGTGTTAGATCTTCTTAATTCATGGTGGTGTGATTGGGTTGAGGATGGTGGTTATGGATGTTAGGTGGTGGTGATTGATGGTGGTGATAGTTGTGGATATGAGTGAGAGTAGATGGAAAAACCGTGAACTCACATTTTTATACAAATTCTTAAATAGATATCTTAATGATATTTAGACTTATAAAGTGGTTGTAAGATAAGTACACTTAATGAATAAGATATGAATGATTAATATTTAAACATTTAAAACAAATAGAATTAATGACTGAGATCAATGAATTATATAAAAACCTTCATCAAGTTAAAATAAATGAGGTCTCAGTATAATATGATAAAAACTAGATCTAGGCATCTTGCCAAGTGGATTTTCTTTTAAGAAAAAATCTTCTTTCTCTTATGCTACATAATTCCACTGACTTTTCATGGATGGCTTCTATTGTGTCCTTAGATTTTTTAATTGACCATTTTTGTTGTGAAAGTAGATATGAAAATGGGGTGGTGTAGGTGGAGCGGGTAAGACTTTCTTGAATTATAATCTTAACCAACCCTGCCCTGCCTCATTTTGGATAAAGTAAAATCTTTCATCGATAATAATCTTGGCCATATAAAAGTAACCTACAAACTATGGTTCTCTCTAAAAGCTACTTATTCCTCTATACAAATAGGAACTACAGTGCTGCACCAAAAGAAAATAAAGGATTGAACTCTACTCCCTAATTGACCAAAGCTCGTCTCTACCCCTTCAAAGCTCTCCCATTTCTCACTTTCTAAATGATGCACATCAACAGAAGGAGAGTAACATTTCTAGTCTTGTGCCTTCTTCTACTAGCTCCACTCTTCCAGCTGAATATAACAACTTCTGTATAGATCTTGGAAATGCACAAGAAACTCAAAACCAACTAAAGATCTCTCACCATAGCCTCGTGTCTAGATTGAAATTTACTAAAATATGATCTACACCCACACCTGCGTCATGGCAAAAGATACAACAACTTATGTCAAGAACCTTTCGTTTCGTCAGTTTTTTTTGTCATCAAAATCACTCTTCTATCAGCTAACAATGTGAAGAAACACACTTTTTTCATCACCTTATCAATCCATATGAAATCATATGGTAAGCTATCCTCCTCCCTGGAGAGAAGCTTCTCGTAAAAGGACTTGGCAGAGAACATTTTGTTTTTCCCAACTCCCAACTTGAAGCATTGGATTAATCGATTGGCTCAAACTGCTTGTGAAGTTAAGCAAACAATCTCTAAAGTTCAATCACCTCCCACTCTTTGACATGCTCTTAAACCTCAAATCCAAAAAGGCCATCTCGGACCTCTTGCGCCAATGTACTTGAAATTAGTGGTAGATGAAGCCATCGACAATGTGTTCATCCAGCCTACATATATGTATGTGTGTTGTGTACGAGTCCATCAAAATGTCAACCAAAATTTAATCTGGACACAAAGACCAAACCCATCGAATTAAAATTATAGATCTGCCTCTAGTTATAATGTCATACAGTGCTTGTTTGCAAATTTGATCAGTAATATTCCAATCATAGGTTTAATAAAGGAAATTTGTCTTCAGTTTACTATTTGATTTAATTAGTCCGGTGGATTGGATTTCCATCACCGACTATTGAAAATATAATTAAGTAAATAATTGTATGTTCTCTCTAATGCATTAAGCTTTAAGATGAGATGATCACAAGCAAAGGTCATGCGTTCAAATTTCACCACCAGATATATCAGAAGAAAATTCCACATGCTTGACACATAAATAAGGATGTAATTGAGTAAATTAAATAATACACTCTCTAAATATGATATATGTACATGTGATTGAGAATTTAGGAGTTAAATCATGCAAAGTGTGAAGATCTTGAAATCCATCATAATAAGTTCTTTCACTATTTAAAGATATCAAAGTCTGGCTTATCATTTTTTTCCATTAATGAAAAATTAAATTTAGTTTTTAAGAAGCATAAGTATAACATTGTGAGATTACTTTTGAATTTTAAAAGGTGTGAATGGAAAATGAAAGGATTGTGTCTTTTCTGAAGAGTTGTGACGTATTTAAAGGGTTGTGACTTTTCAGAAGAGTTGCGACTTTTCTGAAAGGTTGTGACATTTCCAAAGGGTTGTGACTTGTTCGAAAAGTTGGGACTTTTCTAAAAAGTTGTGACTTTTCCAAAGGATTGTGACCTTTCTAATAAGGCACAATATACACATGTTCATACTACCATTTGTTGTCTATAAATAGAGTGTTGGGTTTTGAAAGGTGTGAACAGAAAATGAAGAGTTGCAACTTTTATGAAGAGTTGTGACTTTTATGAAAAGTTGTGACTTTTATGAAGAGTTGTGACTTTTATGAAAAGTTGTGAATTTTATGAAAGGTTGTGACCTTTCTGGTAAGGCACAATAAGAACCTTTTCACACTACCATTTGCTTTCTATAAATTGAGGGATTTCCTCTCATTTTAAGGAAAATATTTTTTCTAGACTTCTTCTACTACTACTAAATCTAGTATTCTAAGTGTACTTTACTGCCGTTGAGTGATCCTATTGGAAGTTGGTTGATCTTCCTCCAGGAAATAAACCTTTGGGTTCAAAGTGAATCTTCAGAAGGAAAATGAAAGTCGATGGAACTGTTGACAAATATAATGCAAGACTTTTTGTTAAAGGCTTTAGACAATAACAAGGTCTTGATCTTGTTGACGCATACATGTCAGTAACTAGAATTACATTTATTCGAATGTTAATATTATTAGCTACGGTATATAACCTTCGAATGAATGTGAAAACAACTTTCTTAAATTGAGAATTGGATGAAGAAATTTACATGGAACAACCAGAGGGTTTTGTGGTTCCTGGTAAAGAAAAGAAAGTGTGGGAACTTGTTAAGTCACTTTATGGACTAAAACAAGCACCAAAACAATGACATAAGAAATTTGACCAAACTATGTTGGTAAATGGATATAAGAAAGATGGAAGTAATAAATGTGTTTACATTAAAATCACAAGGTCATTGTTTGTTTGTATATTGGTGATATGTTGATCATTAGTAGAGACACTAATGACACAAATGCTACTAAACATATGCTAGAAAGCAACTTTGATATGAAACATCTTGGAGTTGTTGATGTGATCTTAGGTATAAGAATCCTTAGAACTCCATAATGTTTAGCATTTTTACGGTCTCATTACATTGAAAAGGTACTTGACTAGTTCAAATATTTGGATTTTAATATTGTCAAGACTTCAATAATATGAGCTTTGCACTTCAAAAGAATGAAAGTGAAAGTGACTCACAATTGGATTATGCTAGAGTATTGGGAAGTATGATATATATCAGAAAGTGTACGCGATCATATATATCATATGTTATTAATTAATTGAGTCGGTTCATGAATAATCCCTATCGAACTCATTGGATGACAATGAAAAGAGTTTTGGGGTATTTAAAACATAATCAAAAGTATGTCTTGTATCATAACAAATTTCCTGCAATATTGAAAGCTATAGTGATACAAATTGGATCACCAGGATCAAATGAAGTAAAATCTACGAGTGGATATGTAATTACTCTTGGTGGAGGAGAAGTCTCTTGGAAATCTTCCAAAATGACATGTATCGCTAGCTCTACAATGATCTCTGAGCTAGGTGCTCTAGATAAGGTCGATGAATAAGTTGAAAGACTCCAGAATTTCTTGATAGATATTATTTTCTTTTCTTGGCCCAAACCTTTGGCATCAGTATGCATACACTTTGATAGTCAAGATGCAATAGGTAGCGCATGGAGCATGATGTATAATGGAAAGTCTCGTCATATAAGACATAGACATATTACCGTTAGAAAACTACTCTCTAGTGGAATTATCACAATTGACTATGTAACGTCAAAGGATAATGTGTCAAATTCACTTACAAAAAGGCCTAACTAGAGAGAAAGTTGAAAGATCATCTAAGAGAGTGGGTTTACGGCTTAGGACAAGTCATGATGGCGGTAACTCTACTTAGTAGACTGGAGATCCCAAGAGATAGGTTCAAGGAGAAAAACAAAGTTGTGACTGACGGTTCGGCATTATCAACCAACTCAATTCATTCTCATGATGAAGACAATGTTCAAGAATAAGGATACAACATTAAGGCTTGTTAATGAGTTAATAAAGCTTAAAGTTTTTAATGATTTGCTAAGTTTGGGAAATTTGACCAAATAGTATATTTACGCGATAACACAGTTATAAATCACCTATGTGAGTGTGAAGTGTAAGCCGCTTCAAAGAGGATGATTGTCAAAAGCCCATCTCTTTATACACTCATGAAACCATGAGGTGTTCATGGCTGAAACGAACACAACCGTAAGAACCATAAACGGGAAAAGGTTGATTCTGTGACATATGGTTGTCTAGGTATACACCAAAGTTTAACGATTCAAAGATATCAAATCTACCGATTGACCGAATATATCCGACATATGTTCACTACGGAAAGTTCAAAGGGAAACCTACTTATCCAGATGCAATTAATTCTTTCTTGTAAAGTACACATACTTGTCTGTTTCTTTGTCTTGAAGTCATTCCCCATTCATGCAGGGGATTGTTGGGTTTTAAAAGGTGTGAATGGAAAATGAAGAGTTGCGACTTTTATGAAGAGTTGTGAGTTTTATGAAAAGTTGCGACTTATATGAAAAGTTGCAACTTTTATGAAAAATTGTGACTTTTATGAAAAGTTGCGAATTTTATGAAAAGTTGTGACATTTATGAAAAGTTGTGACTTTTATGAAAAGTTGTGACCTTTCTGAAAGATTGTGACTTTTCCAAAGGGTTGTGATCTTTCTGGTAAGGCACAATAAGAACCTTTTGACACTACCCTTTGTTTTCTATAAATTGAGGGATTTCCTCTCATTTTAATGAAACTAATTTTTTTGGACTTCTTCTACTACTACTAAATCTAGTATTCTAAGTGTACTTTACTGTCATTGAGTGGTTCGCTGATACCGTGGTCTTAGGTACCGATACACCAATGAGTAAGATCATTCTATCTTGGGAGGATATATTTCATTAACCTCGTGTACTTGAGGGGAATAATTTCTTTATGGGGACACTGTGCATTCAGTGGGCTCGATTTTCTTTCTTTGAGAAAAATATTTTTATATTGTTTCTAATTTGTTTTTTATTTTATTTTCTCTACTACTTTTAATTTTCTAATTTTGAAAATACTCTTTAAACTTTGTTTTTTTCATACCAAGTTCTTCAAAGTTTTGTTCTAAGTATCTTAGGAATACCAAATGAACAACATAGAGGGTTTCCTCTCATTTTTTGCATAGTGGATTTCCAGAACCTCTTCTTATTCTGCATAAACAAGTTTAAGTATACTTTACTCCCGTTGAGTGGTTCACTGACACCGTGGTTTAAGGTACCAATATATAGGTGAGTAAGATCGTTCTATCATGGAAGAATATATTCCATTATCCTCGAGTATTTGAGGGAAAGTTTTTTCTTAAAGACACATTGTGCATTCGAAAGACTCGAATTTCTTCTTTTCAATATTGTTTCTGGTTTGTTGCAGATTATATTTTCTTTACTCGTTTTAAATTTGTGGTTTTGAAAATATATTTTAAACACGTTTTACATTGAGGTTAAAAAAATGTCTATAACAAATGTAGGTTGATTTGATACATACTTATTCACGTAAATAAGCTTTTCAATTAGTGAAAACTTAAGTTATTCTTAGAAGGAAAAAATGTATAACATTATTACATACTTAATCTATTCTCATTTTCCTTTGATGTTTAATATTTTTTCTATGATAAATGTAGTTTGATCTGATCCAGTCTATTGGTATTCACACATACAAGATTTTGTCAATTAATGAAGAATTAAATTTATTTTGTAAAAGGCAAAAAGGTATAATTATGATATTACTTAATCTATTCACATTTTAATTTGAGGTTTAACATTTTTTTCCATAAAAAATGTTGACATTATGATATTACTTAATCTTCTAATTCACATTTTACTTTGATGTTTAATACTTTTTCCTATAATTGATGTAAGTTAATTTGATCTGACTACATTCACATATATAAGATATTGTAATAGAAAGTTAAAGTAAAACTTATGTAAGACCCCAAAAATTTCTAAGCTATGACCCAAAATTCGGGTGATCCTTAAGTTTTTCATATGTGTAAATGTCATTTCTCTGGTGTTCTAATGGATTTGAATATGATTTAAGGTCACAAGAACCCCCTAGCCTAAAGTTGAGTTGAAATCTTCATTTCCTATTAAGTTTTGACATAAGATTTTACTTAGGTCAAGTTCAAAAGATCATATCTCCTAGCACATAATGAATTAGGTGGCCTATGACCTACCAAATGAAAGGTATTTGAATCCTTTTTCCAACGCCACCATGTTTGCCTCATTTCAAGGTCGGAGTAAAAAGTTATGACCGTTTTACCAAAGACTGCCAAACCAGAGTTTACTGAGTCTGTGACTGACGATCCCAATTGACAAGTCGTGGGTTGAACGACAATCCGCCTTGTCAGGCCATCGTTAGAGTACTGGGTGTCAACTTTTGGGACCCAAATCCTATAGATCCAACCGATGGGCCGTACGTGGACCTACTGGCCGTCGTTTAGACCCGTAAATGGACTTTTAAGGCTTAAAAACTCAATATAGAATCCACGGATGGGATCTACGGTCCGTGGGTCAAACCACGACCCGTAGTCTTTTCCCACCATCTCTAAGCCTAACCAACAACTTGTTTTTCACCTAATTAAGGTCTAAATAGTGTCAAAACATTATTTTACTTTCTTTAACACTTCAAAGACTTAGAGCAAGGATTCAAGAGGAGAAAAACTAAGGTTTTCTATCATTCTTTGAATTTCATCGATTTTGCTTAGAACTTTGTTCTTCCCAGGTATGTAAGGCTATCGTAGTGATGGACTGAGTTCGTCCTCATGCCCTACATCTACTTTCTATCAGTAAAGAATAATCTAGGTTACATCCTTAGTTTTGATATTTCTTGAGATAAGTTCGTTGTTGAATTCTGAGTTGTTATTCCAAATTTTTGAGTTGCTATATATTATGTATTGAGATTCTTGAGTTGATTTTTCACACCTATTTTTTAGCATGAATCCTATTATTTGAAGTATTCACTGAGTTATTGATGAGAATCTTTTTAACCGAATAAGTATCTTAAATTGATTTTTTCATAAGGTAAAACAGATGTTTTGAGGAAAGTTTAAAGAGGCATTTTGAGTAAAGCTTAAGGGAATTGTTGACTCCCAAATTTATCATTTTTACACTGAGAAAAGAGAAGCTTTGATTTCTAAACAAGTAATGAGTTCAGAGTTAATTCAGAGCAGTTGTCTCTTTTAAGATGATAGTTTAGCAATTATCTCATACCAGAGAAAGAGTAATGTTTTTATACATTGAGCAACGGTAAATATTATTGGGAGTAGTATTGAGCACCGATATGAGGGACAGTTCCGACAACTCACTGCCCCTGTAAACCATGTCTTGCCAACATGGGTACATGATCATACTTTTTAGATGAATCCTTAGAGTCTTCGGGCATAGCTTAGTGGATCCACTTAGTTGAGGTGTTCTATATCCCGGCATGATATAGGTCGTTCTGGCAGCATGGACAACACGTTGTATCATCACTTATCTCATAGCGATGGTTATCGGTTAGAGAATCTCCAGTAGAGTTAAAGTGTATTTTTTATATATCACTTATTATGCTAAAGTTCAGAGAATGAGAAAGTATTTTTGTAAAGTTTTAATAATTTCACTTCCTTATTTCCTTACATTTAGTTGAGTATGTATCTTCATATATTGCAGACCTTTCTTTCCCTCGTTTGCTATTCAGCTATGTTGCATACTCGTACATTCAATGTACTGATGTCATTTGACCTACATCTTTTATGATGTAGATACAGGTGTTCAGGATCATCAACAAACATTTCGTTGAAATCACTTTGCGCTTCAGACAGCTTTGGAGAGCCTCCTTGCTTTCCGGAGGATTTCACAATTTACTTCCATGTGATTTTTGAGTTGTCGTGGGTCTTATCCCGACTTCTTTCCTAGTATTAGAGGCTTCATAGATAGTTAGTGTTGATGTAACACCCTGTATTCTAGAAAACTAGAAATGCAGAAAATTCCAGAAGTTGCAGGTGCCACCAACGAGCACCACCCACGGACCGTAGGGTGACCCACGGACATTAGGTGGGGTCCGTGGTTGGCCACCTGCGGTCCCTTCCCAGAACCTCTAAAAAATCCAGCTAAGGCACGACCCACGGCCAGACCTACGGATCGTATGTGGAATTTCACTAGTGGGTTCCTTTCACCCATTAGGTCCCTATAATTCAGTCAGAATCTTGATTCCCTAAATATTGCTTAGACCTAGGGTTTCTAGAACTTCAGATGATTGTTGTTATTTAGCTGTTAGAATACTCCAAATCAGATTATCATGTTTTCATAACACTATTGCTTAGTTTCTTGCATGAAACTTAGAACCCTAGTTGTTTAGATTGTTTTAGTTCATGAATTACACTTGCTAGGTCAGTTTATCCAGATATATATGCATCACTTTTAAATATTTCATTATCAGTACTTAATGTTGCATTTTCAGTTAACATGTCAGAATCTCGAGCTATCTAGTTGATTTCATTTATGTTATTATTTATACATTCTAGTTGGGAGTAGGTTTAATATCGAGTTAGACTAGGGTCAGTCACCCTCATAGTCCCAAAACTATGTGCCCTCATAGGTAAGTCCCCTATGTGGGCATTGTACATAGTGATCACACTAGCCATGCCTTTATACCCTTGGCAAGGTATATTGCGTCATCTCAATGAGGCGTATACATCAGACTCCACATTTAGCTCATGTAGTTTTATGTAGGTTATTAGTAGATCCCACAGTCAGATTCTAGTGCATTTACTAGGTTATCAGTTACAGTTCAATATTCAGTTTCAACATGTTATATACTTGGTCATTGCATGCAGTTTAGTTCATGTTCAATATGTTCAGTATATTCATCATGTCTAGATTACATCATTGCTTAGTATGCTTTATTTCAGTTATGTATATGTTGTTCAACTTTATCCTACCATTCATGCTCAGTATCCTTCAAGTACTGACGCATACTATGTGCTACATCTTCTTGTGATGTAGGTTCATGTCCTCAGCATTCAGATCACGCATAGATCGGTTCCCGATTTCTAGTTCAGCAGTATCAGTGGTGAGTCCTCATTCTTCGAGGATGATTGACATGTCTTTTATTTAGTCATTCTTGTTTTTGTTTTTGTTTTGCTATAGTAAGCTGGGGGAATGTCCCAGCATCTCTAGTCAGTTAGAGGCTTTTATTCAGACATAGTTAGATTTACTTTTAGTTTGAGTTTGATCTTTCAGTTGTTATTGAACTCTCAGTTTTTATATGTTCAGATTAGCATTGGGTATTCCCCACTTTTAGTTAATTATGATTTTAAGCTTCCGCATAGTATAATTTATTCAGTAGTCTTTTAGTATGCTTATGATATGCTAGCTTAGGGTTAGCTTGGGGTCACTCGTTATCCTAGGTCTTATGTTAACGTCCTGGGGGTAGCCTCGGGGTGTGATAAACTTGGTTTAGAGCACTAGGTTTAAGAGTCCTAGGATGTCTGAAAAGCCGCACTAAGTAGAGTCCATTTCATGGGTCTTAAGTGTGCCACACTTATGAGGGGGAGGCTACAAAGTGTTTTATTAAAAACTTCACTTTCTTGATATTCTTATCGTGCGTGGGTATGATCTTCTTTCTTACTCGATGTTTTGCATTTCAGATTATGCCTCCTCGTAGATCTTACATAAGGAATGTGAATTTCTGCAACGCTAACACAGTTGCTCTGGTCTGAGATCATGAAGTTTCAAATACAGAGTTTCAAAACACCATTCAACCTTTGGCCCAGAGTGTGGCCAACCAGAACAATCATTAGGTTCCAGTTCCTACAAATGCTAGTGGTGGATCAGTGGCGGCTAGGGTCCATGATATTATTAGTATGAATCCACCTAAGTTTCTAGGTTTGCAAGTTGGTGAGGATCTCCAGAACTTTATTGATGAGGTCAAGAAGATATTTGGAGTGATGCAAGTAACTGGGAATGATAAGGTAGAGTTGGCATCCTACCAGCTGAAGGATGTAGCTCACATTTGTTTCACTCAATGGATGGAAAATAGAGGTGAGATACAGCTCCTGTGACTTGGGAGTGTTTTACCGGTGATTTTCTGGACTGGTTCTTTCCTAGAGAGTTGAGAGAGGCAAAAGCCTAAGAGTTCGTGAACTTGAGGCAAGGTTCTATGACAGTCCAAGAGTAAGGACTTAAGTTCACCCAGCTCTACAGGTATGCTCCACATATGGTTGCCAATCCCAGGGAACAAATGAGTAAGTTCATTTATGGGGTATCTAACTTGGTGAAGACAGAGTGCATAGATGCTATGTTGTTAAAGGATAATATGAGTATATCTAGGCTCATGACTCATGCTCGGCAGGTTAAGGGATATAAGCTTAGGGAACATGCTAAGGACAACAAGAAGGCTAGGATAGGCAACTATGATTACTGTTAGTAGAAATCGGGTGGTGGAAGTCGCTCGCAGTTTCAGCAAAATATTCGGCTCCAGCACCTTTATCAGCCAGTGCTCCATCCCCCAGGTTTCGACAGGATTAGAATGGTAGGGCATCAGGCTCTAAGTCTCATGGGAGTGTTTCAAGTACTATAACCTACCCAAATTGTCCAAAGTGTGGTAGAACTATCCGTGCAAGTGTCTTGCAGGGAAGGATGGATGTTTTGGGTGTGGTTAGACTGGTCACAGGTTGAGATATTATCCTTCTTCAAAGCAGGGACAAGGAGGTAACAATAGTAGGGCTCAGTCTACAGCACTAGCAGGTTGCCCGACTCAGTAAGGTACTACATTTGGTACAGGTGGTGGTCAATGCCAGAGCAGGTTGTATGCTCTCCAGGCTCGCCAAGACCAGGAAGATTCCCTTGATGTGGTCACTGGTACGTTACGAGTCTTTCACTTAGATGTTTATGCTTTGTTAGATCCAGGGGGTACTCTTTCCTTTGTAACTTCGTATATAGTAGTAAACTTCAATGTCAGTCGATAAACACTCTCAGAACCCTTCTTTGTCTCTACTCCAGTCGGTGACCCAGTTATAGCTAGGTGGGTATACAAAATTGCCATGTCATAGTCTCTCAAAAAATCACCTCAGCAGATCTTGTAGAGTTAGAAATGGTAGACTTTGAAATCATTCTAGGCGTGGATTGGTTACATTCATGTTATACCTCAGTCGATTATAGAACTAGGATCGTTCATTTTCAATTTCCAAGCGAACCAGTCTTAGAATGGAAAGGTAGTAGCTTAGTGCCTATAGGTTAATTCATTTCTTCCCTTAAGGCCAGAAAGATGATCTCTAAAGGGTATCTCTATCATTTAGTTCGGGTTAAGGATTCAAGCTTCGAAACCCCAACCCTTGAGTTAGTTCCAGTAGTTAATGTGCTCCCAGAAGTGTTTCCACAATATCTTCTCGAAGTTCCTCCCGAAAGAGAAATCGACTTTGGAATTGATCTCCTTCTAGATACCCAGCCTATGTCTATTCCTCCTTGAAGAATGGCTCCATCTAAGCTTAAGGAATTGAAAGAGTAGTTGAAAGACCTTCTAGATAAGTGTTTCATCAGACCCAATATTTCCTCGTGGGGTGCACCAGTGTTGTTCATGAAAAAGAAAGATGGTTCTCTCAGGATGTGTATTGACTATCGGTAATCTAAAAAAGTCACAATCAAGAATAAGTACCCTATCCCCAGGATTGATGACTTGTTCGACCAACTTCAGGGTGTTAGTCATTTTTTGAAGAGAGACCTCAGATCTAGTTACCATCAGCTCATGGTCAGAGATAGTGACATTCCGAAAATAGCCTTTAGAACTCAGTATGGTCATTATGAATTTGCAGTTATGTCATTTGGACTAACCAATGCTCCTGCAAGTTTCATGGATTTGATGAATAGGGTGTTCAAGCAGTATTTGGACTTGTTCATTATCGTCTTTATTGATAATATCCTTATTTACTCTAGGAATGAGGAAGAACATGTGACTCATTTGAGGGTTGTCCTGCAAACTCTCAAAGATCGACAGTTATTCGCTATGTTTAGCAAATGTGAATTTTGGTTGCAATATGTTGCTTTCCTTGGACATATTATGTCTAGCGAAGAGATCCGAGTGGATTCTCATAAAATAGAGGCAGTGAAGAAATGGTCCAAACCTACATCTCCTACAGATATCAGAAGTTTCTTGGGTTTGGCAGGTTATTACAAAACGTTTGTGGAAGGATTTTCATCCATAGCTTCTCCATTGACTAAGTTGACTAAGAAAAAGATTAAGTTACAGTGGTCAGATGATTGTGAGAAGCGCTTCTTAGAATTGAAAACTAGGTTGACTAAAACTCATTTTTGACTCTACTAGAGGGTTTAGATGGTTATGTGATCTATTGTGATGCAACCAGAGTTGACTTCGGTTGTGTGTTGATGCAGTGAGGTAAGGTTATAGCTTATGTTTCTAGACAACTTAAAGTGCATGAGAAGAACTATCTGACTCATGACCTCGAGCTTGCAGTCATAGTATTTTCCCTTGAGATTTGGAGACATTACTTTTATGGTGTTCACATAGATGTGTTCACAGACCATAAAAGCCTTCAGTATGTGTTCACCCAGAAAGAATTGAATCTTCGCCAGAGGAGATGGCTTGAGTTCCTCAAAGACTATGATATGAATGTGCTTTACCATCCTGGTAAGGCCAGTGTAGTAGCTGATGCTCTTAGTAGACTATCTATGTGTAGTGTAGCACATGTTAAGGAAGAAATGAAGGAATTAGCGAAGGATTTTTAGTGGCTTGCTCGCTTAGGAGTTTTCCTTATGAGCATATCAAATGGTGGTGTAACAGTTTAGAATGAGTCAAAATCTTTATTGGTAGCAGAGGTTAAGGAAAAACAAGAAAGTGATCTTATACTTCTTTAATTGAAGGGTGCAGTTCATTAGCAGAAAGTTGAGGTTTTTTCCAAAGGGGGAGATGGTGTGCTTCCCTACCAGGGTCGTTTATATGTTCCTAAGGTGGGTGAGTTGAGACATCAGATCCTTACAGAAGCCCATAACTCTAGGTATTATATTCATCCAGGTGCCACTAAGATGTACCGTGATCTGTGGGAAGTCTTTTGGTGGAATGACATGGAAAGGGCTATAGAAGATTTTGTGGCTAAGTGCCCTAATTGTCAGTAGGAGAAGGCAGAACATCAGAAACCAGGAGGTATGACTCAAAAGATTAACATTCCTACATGGAAGTGGGAAGTTATCAACATAGACATCATTACAGGTTTACCTCATACTCGCAGACATTATGATTCCATTTGGGTAATAGTAGACAAAGTTACTAAGTCCGCTCACTTTTTGGCTGTTAAGACTACCGATTTGGCGGAGGACTACGCCAAGCTTTACATTAATGAGATAGTCAGGTTACATAGGGTTCCTTTGTCTATCATCTCAGATAGAGGTCCTCAGCTTACCTCTCATTTCTGGAAGTCATTTCAAAAAGGGCTTAGTACTCAGGTTAACCTCAGCACAACATTTCATCCATAGACGGATATTCAGGCAGAGCGTACCATTCATACCTTAGAGGACATCTTGAGATCTTGCGTGATCGAATTCAAGGGTATATGGGATGATCACCTTCCTCTTATAGATTTTGCCTACAATAATAATTACCATTCCAATATTCAAAATGCCCCTTATGAGGCACTATATGGGAGTAGATGCAAATCTCTTATTGGTTGGTTTGAAGTAGGTGAAGCAGCCTTGATAGGGCCAGATTCGGATCATGATGCTATGGAAAAAGTTCAGCTCATCATAGATAGACTTAAGACTGTCCAGATTCGTCAGAAGTCCTATGCAGATGTAAGGAGAAGGGACTTGGAGTTCCAAATTAATGAGTGGGTCTTCCTGAAAGTGTCACCTATGCAGGGGGTGATGAGATTTGGAAAGAAAGGGAATTTCCGTCCTAGATATGTAGACCCTTACAGGGTTTTGAAAAGAGTTGGTAAGGTGGCTTATGAGTTAGAGTTTCCTACAGAATTAACAGCAGTCCATCCGGTCTTTCATATTTCGTTGTTGAAGAACTGTGTGGGTGATCCAACATCCATAGTACCATTGGAAAGTGTGGTTGTGAAGGACAGTCTCACTTATGAGGATGTGCTAGTTGAAATTCTTGATCGTCAGGCTTGAAGGTTAAGAAATAAAGAAGTCACTTCAGTTAAGGTTTTGTGGAGGAGTCCGTCCGTAGAGGGAGATACTTGGGAAGCAGAAGCAGCCATGAAGGTCAAGTATCCTCATCTCTTTCCTTCCAATTCCATTCCATCTTGAGGTAATAGGTCCTCCAGTCTTTCAGTTACTTATGCGTAAATTCGGTCTTAATACCATGTTCATTTGGTTATACTTGCATTTTCAGCATATTTCCATGTTCTTGGAACTCAGTTTAGTCAGATTTCAGTTATTGTACTTAGTGGTAGGGTTTGCAGCTCTTTCCATCCATATTCAGCTAGTTCAGTCTTCATTCGAGGAGTAATGTTCCCACGGGGGAGATAATGTAACACCCCGTTTTCTGGAAAACTAGAAACGTAGAAAATTCTAGAAGAGTCAGGTGCCACCAACGGGTACCACCCACGGACCGTAAGGTGACCCACAGACCGTAGGTGGGGTCCGTAGTTGGCCATCTATAGCCCCTCCCCATACCTTAGAAAAATCCAGCCAAGGCACGACCCACAGATCGTAAGTCTGACCACGGGCCGTGGTCCAGGTCCGTGGATCGTGACCCTCAACAGCCACTCCCAGACGCCGAGCGATGGTTGACCAGGTCACATCCATCAGTTGTCCCCGACAGCTTTTAAGTCAGGGGTGTTGACACCTAATTTTGACCCTCCATGATAGAAATTAACTTTCGAGTTTCTTTAATTTCAAACGATTTGAAATAATTAATTTATAAAAAAAATCAAATATTTTTCATACTTTCTAAAGTTATTTTAACCATTTTTTATAGCATATAGATTTTATATAATTGCGTATATAATTAAAAATATTTTATAAACAATTGTAAATCATCTCAAAAAGATTTTAATTTTTAGTAGTATTTTATTAAATTAGTTTACTTTAAATTATGGTTATAATTTTGAATCTTTAGTTTACAATTTAGTTAATTATTTTATTTCGTTAAGATTAAGAAGCTAATTAATTAATGAATACTAGTTCATCAATTTTAGGGTTTAGCAGAATTTGTTAATTTAACTCAATTTGGCTATTTCTTAATCTCCAAGATCTAACCCATCTTTGACCTCATCTTATTTCAACCCATTTTAAAAGACCAATTTTTGGCCTTTTTGCCTCTTTTCAGCAACCTAATTCTAAAGACTTAGCCCACTTCCCATTCCCAATTCCATTTTCTCTCATCTCCAGCCCACGTCTCCAGATGACCCGACCCATTTTCCTCAACAAAAGAGATCCAGATATCTCCAACGTTCATCTCCAAAGAGCGTCAATTCAGCAACAATACAACAACAATTCAAACGGTGAACTCACGGAAAGCAATACATGGGGTCTACGCGAGTACAAGACAATACACTGTATTTTTCTCGTCGTCTTCCTCTTTCCCCCGACAAACAGTACGCATAGTACTCCAATGACGATTCCAGTAGGTAGCTTCGTCCTTCGAAGCCAGGTGGAGTGATCTCTTCGTCCCTTTGTCCTCGCCTCAAGATCGAACGGCCATTGTTGTTTAGCTTTTGGAATTTGTTGAAAAATTGGTGATTTTCGTAAGCAGCAACTTTTCTCTTCTTTGGGAGAGAATTCAAATTTGGTAGATGGAATTAAATTCCTATTCTACCTTTGTTCTCATCCGATTGTCCACTCTTTCCCCCCAATTCCAAACCCTAATTTCCCCTATATAAACCTCCTCCTTATTCATTGTTAGGGGGGATTTTTGAGCAAAAATATAGAGAATTGCTTAAGCAGAGAGTAGTTTGAATATACTCTCAATATACTCTCGAATAGAGAAGTAAACTCGTTCAGGATCTTAGTTTTGTGTCTTTTGGTGTCGTCTGTTGCTCTCTCACACGTTCATTTGGAATTCGAGGTAGCGGCTCATATTGTGTCCAGGTTCTTCGTTTCGTTGTTCGTGGTCAAGTTTTTGTGGTGGAAGCGTTCCCAAAAACTCGTCACCGTCCCATTAGATGCTCAGCAAGAGGTAAACAACTAGTAACTCTTTTGTTCATCTCGAGTTTGAACGTGTTGAATCGTGCTTTGTTATTTGTCGATTCGAGAGGGATTCTATATGACATATTCAAGCTGAGTTTTTCTCTTCATCTTAAGCTTTCTGAAACTTGTATTGTGTTTTCGCTTTCAAAATGTTTTAATGCCTGCTTGAATTTGTTGTCATTGCTTCTTAGTCTTCTTGAGTTCGTGGTTGTGCTCGCCTTAAGCTTGGTTTGTTCATTAGTTAACCGCTATGATTATGTTCTGTCTCTATTTGCTAGAATATTTTTCTCATTTTGACTATATGTCCTGAAGTGTCAAAGAAGCCATTTCGTTGTTTCTCTAGTGTATTTTCAAGTATAGATTAGTAATTTTTGTTCAATATTGCTCGCTTGTTTTGGGATCACCTCGTAGTATGAAGATGTTACACTCGTTTAGTAGTATTTGATGACTACATGTTGCTTGGATTCTTTCGTTCATCCTAGTTAATTCAATCGTTTTGGCCATGAGCGCAAAAGGGAGCTTCTTACTAGCATGAGTTGGCTGCCCATTTACTTTAAATATTCTTCTCTTTAAGTCTGTGTTTAATTGACTTGAAGATGACATTCTCCATCTTTTATTTTGAGGTTTTCAAAGTGTCTGTTGCTAATGGTAATAGTAAGTTAGTTTTAGTTTAGAATTCATGTTCGGTTTTGCGTAGTTTTTGTCCTAGTTTGGACAGTGGGTGAGTATGCTATTTTTGGGTTTTGCATTTTTTTGGTTTGTCTCTCGTAATTTCGAATATCACCAATTTTGTTATATGGTGTCTTATGCGTCGTAATTTTCCAGCATGCCCTAGTTTCTTTTGCATCTCGTTTTGTTTAGGTTTAGATAGTATTCCATTGTTTGTTTGCTTCTTGGAATTTGGAAGTTGTTGGGATCCTTTGGTTTGCATTGCTAATTGTCTGTAATACTCATTCTGTAGTAGATTAATTAGCCAATTTGTTTATACTCTGAGGATTTTTTTTTTCTAGTGCACTCATATGCATAACTAGCTTAGTGTTTGGTTTATTAGGTTGATCTGACCTGCAACTTGTTAGCCTTTTAGTTAGTTTTAAGTTTCTCTTACTCATTTTGATGTTCAAATATGTCTCCAGGAGATTAGTTGCTATTAGAATTGGTTGTTCATTTTTATCTATTTGTTGTTGTTATTTCTGATTTTTTTTTCCCAGTAAGCTTATGAATGTGTATTTGTTCTACTTAGTTGTTGACCAACTCTTTGCTTACATTCAATTGTGATATGGTGACTTCTGTTTTGCATATTGAGGAATTGTTTTAGGATGGAAAGTTGCACTCTTTGTCCCTGGTTGTTTCCTCCTTTTATTGGGCAGATTTAAGTTGCATTATTAAGTGTTGCTTGAGTTTTGTTTATATGTTAAATTGGAATCAGCCCTCTTCTTGATCAATTACTAATTATTTTCCTTCATTTTCTTCGCATGAATTCTCCTTACTTGAGTTCGATTTGGACTCCCATTCTCTTGCATTTGATCCTCTTCGAGTCAACCTCCATCAAAGTCGTGAAAATGAAGCTAGTATTTTGGCCAATTTGGTCAAAGTAAAGAAGATTTGCAACAGCCCCAAAGGGCTAGAAGAAGAGCATTTATTAGACTTAAAAAAGTTTGAGAACAACACAAACAGGATCAGTTTGTGTTTTGGGCAAAAGGCCTAAAGTCTAAACGGGAAAAGCAATAATTTCAGCCCCCAAAAGAGTCGAAATGTGGGCTGGAAACTTCAATTTGTTGATTCACTATTTACTTGTGTTTCCTTGTTTTTTTTTAATTTATTTATTGTGAATGCTAACTTTTATTAACTTTTTCATTACCTTGGATGAATCCTTTGGAGGTTTTTAAATGACTCTTCTGTCACGTCATTTGTTTATTTAAGTATTCAAATTTTTAAAACCTCTTTTAAGTTAGACAATCTAAGCTTCAAGACTAACTTGAGAATTATCTATATTCTTTCATTGTTAGTATTAGCTTTCAAATCCATTCCTAAGTGATTGTGTTGATTATTCGACTCAAACACTTGAATAGGATAAAATTGTTAAGTTTCATAAAATAAATTAGTTATCTTTTAATTTAACTTAGAACTTTGTACGAATGTCTTAAGGATTTTCTATATCCTTTCTTAGTTGTTAAACAAGATCCTTTAAGCCATGTTTAGGAGTTTGGATTAATTATATGGTTCAAAACTATACTATGGGTACAAGTTTCAAGTTAGGTTTATTCTTGAGATCTTTACAAGTATCAAAAGATTTTTATCTAAGTTTCAAACATCAACTTTTTTATAAGTAATTCTTTTTATTTTATAAAATTAGTCAATCTTTTAAATCCGTCGATCAACCGCATGTTAGCAGATTCTCTAAGATGCTTAAACCCTTCCTTAGAGAATTATTTGAAACCCTTACCCGACTCTGGTTTATTAAAGGTTTTATTTCAAAATTACCTTTTAAATGGTTTTCTTAATTTTACCCTAAAAATTAAGTGGCGACTTCCAAATTATAATTTTTTCCAAAACTTAACAAAAACTACCAAAGTTGCGAAAATGGTTTCGAAACCTTAGTTTTCGAAATCGGGTCGTAGCAAGGGGTCGTTTGGTCTTTTCCATATGCATTGGACACCTAAACTACGTCGTTTTGGTCAGTTTTAGCCTAGTAACTTAATTAGACTTGACCCAAGTCAACTCATTCTTCAAAATTCATCCAAGTTGAACGAAAAAGAGGAGAAAGACTAGACCAACCCTCTCTAAGAATGTAGCAATGTTTCCTCCAGTTCCAGCCCGAAATCGAAAGATTTCTCCATGGAATTCATCACCAGGTATGTGGGATTTCACGAATGGGTTTCTTTCACCCATTATGTCCTTAGAATTCAGCTAGGGTCTTGATTCCCTAAATATTACTTAGACCTAAGGTTTCTAGAACTTCATATGATTGTTGTGATTTAGTTGTTAGAATACTCCAAATCAGATTATCATGTTTTCGTAGCATTGTTGCTTAGTTCGTTGCATGAAACTCAGAACCTCGGTTGTGTAGATTCTTTTAGTTCATGAATTAAACTTGCTAGGTCAGTTTATACAGATATACGTGCATCAGTTTCAAATGTTTCATTATCAGTACTTAATTTTGCATTTTTAGTTAGCATGTCAGAATCTCGAGCTATCTAGTTTATTTCATTTATGTTATGATTTATACAATCTAGTTGGGAGTAGGCTTAATAACGACTTGAACTAGGTTCAGTCACCCTTATAGTCCCAGAAGTACGTACCCTCTTAGGTAAGTCCCCTCTGTGGGCATTGTGCATAGCGATCACGCCAGTCATGCGTTTATACCCTTGGCAAGGCATATTGGGTCCTCTCGATGAGGCGTATACATCGGACTCCATATTTATCTCATGTGGTTTTATGTCGGTTATTAGTAGCTCCCACAGTCAGATTCTAATGCATTGACCAGGTTATCAATTACAGTTCAGTATTCAATTTAAGCATGTTATGTACTTGGTCATTGCGTTCAGTTTAGTTCATGTTCAGTATGTTCAGTATATTCATCAAGTTCAGATTATATCATTGCGCAGTATGCTTTATTTCAGTTTTGTATATGTTGTTTATATTTATCCTATCATGCATGCTTAGTACCATTCAAGTACTGACACATACTATTTGCTATATCTTCTCATGATGTAGGTTCAGGTCCTCAGCATTAATATCACGCATAGATCGGTTCCCGATCTCCAGTTTAGCAGTATCAGAGGTGAGTCATCATTCTTCGAGAATGATTGACATGTCTTTTATTTAGTTATTCTTCTTTTAGTTTAAGTTTTGGTAGAGTTAGCTGAGGGCATGTCCCAGCATCTCTAGTCAGTTAGGGGCTTTCATTCAGACATAGTTAGATTCAGTTTTAGTTTTAGTTTGATCTTTCAGTAGTTATTGAACTCTCAGATTTTATATATTCAGATTAGCATTGGGTATTCCCCACTTTTAGTTAATTACGATTTTAAGCTTGCGCATAGTATATTTTATTCAGTAATCTTTTAGTATGCTTATGATATGCCAGCTCAGGGTTAGCTTGGGGTAAGTCGTGATCCTAGGTCCTGTGTTAACGTCCTAGGGGTAGCCTCGGGGTGTGACAGTTGATGAATCTCTCAATATTTCCCTTTTGCTTTGAGATTGTTTTGCAAAGTACTATTATTATTGCACTTAAGTAGTTTACGCTAGTTGAGTTAAGTATTTACTTGAGTTTGAATGTTATAAATTCTATTTTAAAGCTTCTTTATTCTTGAGTAAATCTTTCGCTAAATAGTCAGCCCGGCCAAGGGTTCGCTTGGGGATCATAAATTATTCTCGAATGTTGGCCACGTCCAAGGTGTAGGCTCGGGGTGTGACAACTTGCTGCTTCTTATTTTCTCTATTGTTTTTGTGTTATTTTTAGGAGATTTCAAGCTTTGCAAAAGATGGAGTCGAGCATTAAGCGCAAGAGAACTGTTGTTGAAGATGAAAACAAAAAAGATGTTTGCTCCTTCTAACAATCTGAGATAAAATATTATTTTGTGTTTGATTACAAGTATTAGTAATTAATTCTGGGATAAATTTTGTTCTAAAGTGGTGTGATTATATATTACATCCAAGAGTTGAATTTTTATTGTTTAAGTTTAGGATTCAACCATAACTCATAACTGATGCTCTACATCCACCTCTGGCGGATTTAGAATTTTTAATGTTCGAGTTGGAATTTTACCATAGTCTATTTGATTACTCATATGTAGGGTTTTAGTGAAAGCTATTAGGGTACGATCTGAATCAAATTTGTTTATCCTCATGCAGATGACTATAGACGGGAAGGTCGTTATAACAGTTAAGGAATTAGATAGTATTAAACATGTGAAATCTTTATTATATGATAAGGATGGCATACCGGACTGTCTTCAACAACTATTTTCAAATGAGGTCGCCTAACAGATGATGAACAAAAGCTAATGGATTGTGGCATTCTATGTTGCGTGGACTCTTCATTTTTGTAGCTGAACCCATCTCGACGCGACACTGGTGCGGGCTCGGGGGCGGGGTGTGTGTCAGATTTGGTCAATCCGATCCGGATACTTTGACCAGAACCAAGAAAAAAATTGGGGAAGAAGAGATTAGTTTCATGCCTACTGAAAGTTAATGACTTTTTCTCTGATAAAGTTGTCATGAGATCTGGTTGCTCCATGAAAAAGAATAGAGAAGAGGCAAAGCTTACAAGAACAGAGAGAGATGAGGCAGATATTTTTTCTTGTATAACAACAGAGAGTAGAAGAAGGCTCCATGGGAAAGAACAAAGGATTCAGAGTCTCTTTCTTGCAAAAGAACAGAGGAGAAAGCTTTTTTTCTTGAAAAGAAAAAGAGCAGGCGAAAGGTTTCTTGGGAGAAGAAAGGGGTTTCTTGTGAGAAGAAGGGGAAAAATCTTGAAAAGAAACAGAGCAGGCGAAGGGTTTCTTCGGAGAAGAAAGGGGCTTCTTGGGAGAAGAAGGGAAAGGCACGATGCTTTGTGAATTGTATCATCTAATTTCAGTTAGGCTATATATATATATATATGATTATTTATTTTTTATAATAAATAAATAAAAGGAATTATAATTTTTTTTAAATTATTTAGTAACAAATTATAATTAATTTATACTTTTAAATGGCCCAATGTAGGAGAGTGCATTATTTGGATTCAACCAAAAATCAACTCAAATTATTATTATTATTATTATTATTATTATTATTATTATTATTATTATTATTATTATTATAACTATATTTTATAATATTGAATATTTTAGCCGAATCCCCACACCCGTATCCATACTCGGATTTGCACCCCCGAATCTTAAAATTCAAATTTTGCCGAATTCGACGCTCGAATTCGCATTCGTCTCAAATACCCACTCCCGAGTCCGAGCAACTTAGGTGGCATTAGCGAAAACTCCACCCTTCATCCTTATATTGACAATTTAGTCCCGAAGGTATCTTTGGTGAAGAGACCCTATGCTAATGTTGCAATTACGGTTTATTCAATGACTTTCGATACTATTCAAGATGTTAAATATAGGATTGGGATCAAAGAAGGAATAAACTCAAAGAAATTTTCTCTTATTCATGATGGAAAGTTTCTTGAAGATGACAAAACCTTAGCTTTTTACAAAATCGATGGTGGATTAACACTTCATATGGTTTCCAATCCGAGAGACAAGTTGCTTATTTCTGTGGTATGCCAATAGTGGAAATTGTTAAAATAGAGTCAAGACTGCATTAAGTGTTCGCAACATCAAACCAATTATAGAAAGCAGCGTTGGCTACTCGATAAATTCTATGGATTTGTTTCTTGGGCAACACGAATTGGAAGATTCAAAAATATTATATCAGTGTGATATCGATGAAGAGTCCATCTTGAAAGTGAAGAGTAGAACAATACAGAACTTAATCAAGTCAAGTAATGGAACTATTAAATTAGATGTGCACAGGCACGAGTTGGTCAAGGATGTGAAGGGCATGCTTCTACAGAAGCTAAACATACCAGTTCATCTGCAAAAACATGTGTTTAAGGGAAAAAGTCTAGCTGATAATCGAGATTCAGTGAGCTACAATATTCGAATGCACTCGAATATTATATTTGATTTTCGTAGTTCCGTTTCTACAACAATTATCTAATATTATGGGTTACCAACAGACAAATTTATGCCTGCATTTTTCATTTCTTCTTCTTTTTTCCTCAAAATGGGTTCTTTATTATTGTGTTTCCTCTCCAAACCTGATTGATATATCTTAGTTGAGCCGAGATTCATTCGAAAACAATCTTTTACCTTCACAAGTTTGATTTAAGTTCCTTCGCGTACTCTTTTTTCTTTATATCCATGGTGTTCAGGCTAGTTTACGTGCACCTCTACTAATATCACAAAATACATTTCACAAATTTAGGTATAGGTTCAGATAAATTTATAATTGATGCTCTACAACCACATTTGGGGGATATTAGGATTTGAAGTATATGAGTACGAGTTTGGAATTCTATCATGGTCCTTTTCATTTACTCATGTGAAGGGTTTGAGTGAAAGCTACTACGGTTCAATCAAAATTCCATTAACATACACATATGTCTCTCTACAAAGTATTCTTTTGGAAATGATAAGGGTTATGTGTAATTATTTTGTCTTTGAGTAACTCGGAGTCCCCTACTAAATATTAATGTTGAATCTAACCAAATGGAGTCTGAGTGGAAATCTAATTCGAGATTTTGGCTTAAGAATTCCTTCATTTCTAGCTTTGAATGGAAATAATTTCTTTTGTTTTGTTATCGTGAAATTGTTCATCAAGATGAATCACCCATACACAATCAGGCCTCTCTTCTTTATCGTTGTTGTAGTAATGTTGTCTTCAGCTTTAACATCGTCCCATTCTTTCTTGTGGAGAAAATGAACTACTTTTTCTTCCTTTTGTGTTTGAACTATCAATTGTGTTTAGGATTTTACATGTCTTACTACTTTGTGTTCTGCTATTGGTTGCTGTTTTTCGTATTGGTCTTTCGGTGTAGTCGGTGAATTGGTGAACCATGTGAGCTGGTTAGATAGGTGGGGTGTTATTTTGGAGTTTATGTTAAGTTTTGATGATTTAGCAAACTTAGGGATCTAACAAGGGACCAGATCCTTGTTATTGGGATTGACAACATGGGAAATGAATGAATAAACTCAGTGTGAGCAATATTTGTGTGTCATCATCAAAAAGGGGAAAATATTATATTCTAGGTGTTTTGACGATCCTCCCAAATGCAGGGACCGAGTCCCTGGCAGAGTGCTCTCAACCAGATTCAAAATGGTGTACAACTGTAAAGCTATCTTGTCAGGTTGGTTATTGAAAAGTGCAGCGTACTTCACCAATAGGAAGGGCGGACGAGTTTGATTGTTTTAATGGTCAAAATTCTTGTTGGTGACTGATATATACAACAATAAAAAAAAACATTATTCATTCAAAAAGAGAGAGAGCTAGCAATTTTTTTCAAGAACTCACAAAGAAAACACTGCAAGGGACTTGGTCCCAGAAAGACTGCGTACATGAAAAATGAAAAGACAGCTGTCTAAAAGCTTTCACATCTGACATGGTTGGTGCACAGCTTTTCAGAAAAGCAGGCTCTTAGCCAATGGTGTCGTCCTAACAGTTTTGTGTCCATTTGATATAGTCTCTTCTTCCAATACACAAGCTCAAGATTTGGCAAACAAAGATTTGAATTTCTAAAAATTCATAAGCTTACAAAGAGAAGGCCATCTTCAAGAAGAACACATACAACAAGGGACCTAATCAACTAAAGAAGTGTTATTTGTGTGTGTTGTTGTTCTTGATTGCTTGTAATGTGCTAAACTTGTAGGATTCGTTTCACTCTTATAAGAAACGTTTCAAACTCTTGTGTGTAGTCAGGGTAAGAACATTGTTAGAGTTAACTTTGTGTCTTTCGATTTGAAGTTTATATTAATTAGTGATAGTTAATATAGTGGGTAATGGATGCAGTGATTTGGCTCAATAAGTAATAGGAGTATTACTTAGTGTGGGACTAAGAGTTTTGTTTCACTGTTGTGGTTGTAATCTGTATTCACTTTTGCTTGAGATTAGTGAAAACAGTTGAAAATCCTATGTGACAGGTCGTGGTTTTACTCCCTTGAGCAAGGAGGTTTCCACATAAAAATCTTGTGACTGATTTACATTGTGTTATTTATTCTCCGCACTTTAATTTTTTCAGGGACCTGGTCCTGTGATCACTGGTGGATGCATACATTCTAACATGAGGTAGAGGACTCATAGTATCTCATTTGATTGATCTAGCCTTTCCTTCACTTTAGTAGTGAATCACCTACTAAAGAGGCAGGTTTTGAGACTTACTAAGGCAAGTCGTGAACTCTTTCAATACGTAAGAGAAGAACGGGCCTAAGCACGACAAATGTTGTACAATGGAGTGGCAGAGGATTTTGAACTTTTTTAGGGAAGATACAATTGCATTGTTGACAACATGCATTGAACCTTAAAAATTCTGATTCTCCAACCCTTTAGTTGTACATCCAAAAAATCCTCTTTATTTTTCACAATAAAGAAGCTAGTCGATTATGGCGTCATTGAAAACTCCACCCTTCATGCTTAGATTAGTCGATTGGCTCAAAACTACTAGTGAAATTAAGAAAACAATCTCTGAGGTTCAGTCACCTCCCACTCTTGGATATGCTCTTAAACATCAAATCCAAAAGTGCCATTCCCTGCCTCGTGCGCCAATCTTGCCCCTCACAAGTCCCCTCTAGGCTAAGTTTCTCTTATTGCGCACCCTAGTTACATCCTATGTACTTGAAACTAGTGGTGGATGTAGCCATCAACAATGTGTTCATCCAACCTACATATATTTATGTGTGTTGTTTATGAGTACATCAAAATATCAACAAAATTTAAATGAACACATAATTTTGAAGTATATCCAGTTCAACTCTAAGAAATTTAAAGATCAAACTTATCAAATTTAAATTCTAGATCTGTATGTGCTTATTGTGTTAGACAATGCTAGTTTGCAAATTTGATTAGTAAGATTCCAATCATAAGCTTTAATAACGGAAAGTGGTCTTCAGTTGCCTATTTGATTTAATTAATTAGTTCCGCAGATTAAATTTCCATCTCCAAAAGTTGAAAACATAATTAAGTAAATAATTGTATATTTTCTCTAACTGATTAAATTCTTAGATAATGAGATAATCACAAATAGAGGTCATGTATTCAAATTTCACCACCAGATATATCACAAGAAAATTCCACATGCTTGAAATAGAAAAAAAGGATATAATTGAGTAAATTAAAGTATACGCTCTAAATATGATAAATGTACATGTGATTGAGAATTTAGGAGTTAAACCTTGCAAAATTTGAACATCTTGAAATACATCATAATAATTTATTTTAATATTTCAAGATATGAAAGTCAAACCTTAATGTTTACGATCATTTTTTTTACCATTAATGAAGAATTAAATTTAGTTTTTACGAGACATAAAAGTAAAACATAATGAGATTAATGTTGGGTTTTAAAATGTGTGAATGGAAAATGAAGGGTTGTGACTATTTTGAAGAGTTGTGACTTTTCTGGAAGGAAACGTGTTAAAATACATTTTCAGAACCAAAAGTTAAAACTAGTAAAGAAAATATAATGTGCAACAAACTGATACGCTCAAATTACACCTCCATACAGAAGCATAAGCGATCGTTATCAAGTAAAGAACCCAACTTGTAGGTTGGGATCGATCCCACGAGGAAAATGATTTAGACTTTACTTTAACCAACAATTATATTCGATTAGTCAAATTATTTCCAGAAACAGGTAATTAAAGGGGGGTTGTGTTTGTGTAAAACAAATAGT
>JAJOOE010005314.1:0-46556 GCA_036250405.1 Solanum raphanifolium | reverse complement strand
CCCGACCAAATATTTCCTTTGTTCATGGATAACCAAGCTATTAATAAAGATAAGTCATTATAGACGTGTCGAAGTTTGCAATGAAAAGTGGTTACATTATAATCTGCCCTCCCCACTTGTGGGATTACACTTGGTATATTGATGTTGTTGGTAATTTTGATTTCACAAAACCTAAGCAGTAACGATGTTTTGCCACTTTTCCATATGAGTGATTAAAGACATCCTAAATGGTAAATTTATTTCCAGCTTCCATGATCAGAATATCAAATTAGGTTTAGCTGATTTAACACAACTGTCAACTAGGAGTAGCGAGTGGCTTTAATTATTTGCAGTTCAGCTTAAATAACTTAAATGGCGGTTCTGGAATCAGCTGTGCACTTCCCCTTGAGTTATTAATTTTTCCCAATTGTGTATACTAGTTGTGTATACTTTTTGCAGACAATATTGTGTTGATTGACTAATCAACCAAGGGTATCAACAAAAACTTAGAATTATATAGAAACATCTTTGAGAGTAAGAGTTCTAAGATATGTGGAAATAATACGAAATATATGCACTATAAGTAGAGCAACGAGCATAAGAGTAGGCTTGATGTAAGATAAACAGGATTGCAAGGCCTAAATGTAGATACTTTAGATATCTAAGCTCAAAGTTTCTGGACAATGGTATGATATATCATGTAATCAAGACGTAATAAATACATCGTACTTTTTTCATCTCCGTTGGAACTTAAACCTGAGATATTTATGGTTCTCTCCCACTTCATTGACCACAAGGCTACACCTTTAGGTCTAGTGGTAGTCCAATATTTGTTTGGAGACTTGTTAATCTCGCTGGGGGACTCGTATGTCAATAGAAAATGTAGAGAATTTCTAAGGTTGGAGATTCTAATTTATCAAATATTGGAATGAAACAGTCTAAAAGGAGTGACAGGAATAATAATGATTCAAATAGTCGACCCAACTAGCTTGAGTCAGTTGTTATAGTTCTTTCCTTGCATTTACTAGTGGAAGCATCCTATTCCACCAAAAATTTTCTATAGACATAGCTATGACTGTTCATGGTTCAGTTTGGTTTGCTTTTTACCTAAAAAGAAATCAAAACCACTATTTCTCTTTGTTAACAAATACAAAAAACCAAAGAGAGTTGATTATTTTCGTTTCAGTTTTATTAGTTTTTTATTTCTTTAGATGACATACAAATTTAACTCATTCAGGGGTCGTTTGGTTTGAAAACAAATTATCCTGGATTATTTCTTATTGATTGTTTTGTTAGTTGGATTCAAAATGATATGCATTGCATAATTTCTTATAAACCATTTTTTTAACGGAAGAAGGAAATGTTGCTGAGCTAAATTTATAAATATGTGACACACAGGGTCGCAGACAGAAGACCCTCATCATCTACTCACTTTCTCTTTAACCAAAGCTTGCAACATCTTTTTTTTAAAAAACTATGGTGTTGGACCAACTTGGGCACACCTTGACTAATTCCACGTGTTACCTGCTAATTCCCAGCAGCACAGGCACTGGTACTGGGTAAATTTGTCCGCCAAGGCTTAAACAAATGGGATGAAATCACCTCATGTTTTTTTCTCTAGCTGATTGAACCTGAGACCTCATAGTTCTCAACCCATTACATCGACCACTAGCCACACCCTTAGGTAACATCTCTCCTTTTCTTTTAGAAGTTAAGCTTGTTTCGCCTCTTGATTACCAATAAGAATAAAATCTGAAATAATTAACTTAAAAGGCAAGTTTCATCATCCACTCAACCTCTCTTTAAGCCAAAGCCTGTTATCTTGATTACCAATAAGAATAACACGCCGAAAAAATTAATTTAGAAGGCAAGTTATATGGGACTGACTGTCAGGCTTAAGTCCAACATATCTACAAGATGTGTGTCTGTGGATAGGATGCTAAGGTATATATGCATCCATACAATATTAGACGATTAAATCTAACCACATATGGCAAAATGAGAGAACTTTTGAAGTCCATGCAGACCTAGCGAAAAGAATAGGGAAGAATGGAAGAAAGAGATCTGAATAGGCAATACCAATTAGTTGGGATTAAGATTTAGTTATGTTAGCACGTCTATTTTAGTCCATTATTTTCTAAGAGCCCCTTAGTCCTGCCAGTAGGAAAATATAGAAAAGTTCAGGTACTCATTTTTTATTTTAATTTATACAATACTGCAATGAGATGAACTTATATTGCAGCGATATGGACAGTGATGATTCATACAGCTGGCCTCAACTTGCTATGTTGTGTATAAAATAATTTAGATCAGGCCTAATACGAACAAAATGGACTTCTTGGTGTCAAAATGAATGTAATTATTTTCAAGATTTAAAGGGACAACTTATGTTTGGGCAGACATCCAAGCTATGTCACAGAGTTATGTTAAAAAAAAAATCCAATCTCATGCAATTAACTATAAAGCAACATTAGGTATTAGTGAAAATATACTGTAAAAAAAGGGCATGATTCTACCAGAAAGAACAGCAAAGGGAATTATGCATACAGCCTCGAATCTCCAAACTTTGAGGGCTTGACATTTTTTTTTTTTTATGACAAGGGAAACCCGCAGCTGCTACCCTTTGGGTGCACACAAGGTAAAACCCCTGATCCTATGCAATAGCTCGCAAACCACATAGGAAAGGTAACCCGTACTAGGTAAGCCCGGTGCGACGAGCTCGACCCAGAAGGCAAACCCCTTGCTTTCGCTGGCAAGGGGTTTCGAACTTGAGACCTCCAACATGGAAGTCCCAAGCCCAAACCACTAGGCCACCCCGAAGGGTTGAGGGCTTGACATTTTATCTATCTTATGTGGTTTTCTACACATGATTAGCAAAGCTATTCAGTCATTTTTACACAAATGTTAAGTCATCAGAATTGAAACCAAGTGCTACCTAGGTGAAGAACATCAAATACACTTAAAAGTCTAGTTAGTGGCATATCGCAACAGTAGAAAGTCAAGCTAGGATAAACTCAATAATTATTATTTTGACAAGTAGGAAAAATCTTAATTGTCTAGGAAACAAACCTCCGACTTTCTTTGTACTCTTCCTTCTCCTGCAGCCTCAATGCCGTCCAATTTCAGTAGCTGTCTCATCAGCATTTCTGTCAAATGGATGATATCCTTGCCCTCAACATTAGTACCACCAAACACGACTGCTTGTACAGCAGAGACCTGTTGTAATGAAGACCAAAGTAAGACTTCAAATTTAGAGATGATGGTTTCATCAGCTACCTTACAACAAAAGGAAATCAACCTGCTCTGAGAGCTTATCCACTTCTGTTCTCACTTCAGCAACAGCTTCGGCTCCTCTTGATATTTCAGTGGTAACCCTAACCTCTTCAGGAATTTTTTCCTCAACCGTTTCTTCCTCCATAACTAACACTTTGGAATTGTCTTTCACACCAACCAAGTGCAGATATTCATGATCTTCTTTTTCTTTTCCACGGAATAGAAGTTTTTGCACCTTAGGCTCCAAACCGATTATTGAGGAAAGGATACTTTTTACTTCACCTATATCCAAATTTGATTGGCATTAAATGCTTAGAACAGCTCAAGCATAGCAAGAGTATTGTGGACAACTTATAACATCCATGTATAAATATAGACGATGCAACAGTAATTTAACATCAACGAATTTTAGTAAATCCAACAATAAACTATTACTTTCACTAAAACAATAAAAACTATTACATTTACTAAATTGATTTGATTTGAGTTAATAAAAGCTTACATACACTGAAACACCGCATAGATCACAGGTAACAATGTCGTAAACATTGCTTTCGAGGACTATAATCACTCTCAATTATTGTGATAAAAAAGAAAATGGTAAGAGCTTAAGAAGGCACTGTGGTGTAGTTGGTTATCATTGTAAACACTTTTCCTCATCCTAAAATGTAGATAGCTGCCATTCCATTTCCTCCCATTCTAATTACAAATCTACCTTGCCAATATATAAGTAGCAAGTGGTGCAACAACAGTGTGGCATAAAAGTGGATGAAGCTCGAATGAATCATGGGAGGCAGTTCGAATTCCAAAAAAGTAAGAAAACCCGGTAGACTTCTTTCAATCTATCTAAGCCTTAGCCTTGGTGGGAGGATGCAGGTCCCAATAGAATAGTTGAGATGGGTGCAAGTGCAGCTTGACATCATCATTTATTAAGAAAATGAAAGAAAACGGACGAAATAACATTTTTTAGAAACATTATCCACTGTACTGAGAAACCATGTAAGGATAGATACAAGTCACATCCTACCAGGGGTGGAGCCATTATTGTGGTTACTATCAAATTTCTGTTGAATGCTTCTCAAATTGAGAGTGCTGCCATTAAATAGAAAGTATACATAGTACATCCCTAAAGATCCGCCATTCCTATCCCTAACAATCCTTTATTCTATCCCTCCAAATCTGCTATTCTATCACAATATTTATTTTCTTTGATTACTACAACAAATCTCTATAATTACACTTATATACATCACTATATAGTTACATTAAAATATACAATCAAAAACTATTAATTTGTGATGTGTGAGCTATTCAGCATGCTAACACTTACGACTTTGGCAGAACTCAGTAGTTTTGGCTATAACTACACTCATATACAAAACTATATAGTTACATTAATATATACAATTATTCGCTATTAATTCATGATGTGTGCGCTATCCATCATGCTAACAGTTACGGCTTTGGTATAACTCATTAGTTTTGGCTAAACCCTAAAAAAATTAACTTTAACATGTATAATTAGGATCCGCGCTAGTACCAAGCAACATATAGACAAACTCATAAACACACATTCTATACAGAACCCACACCAAACTGGACAATCCCTATCCTTTCGACCTCGAAATATAACCAAAAATATTACTGAAAATTACTGAAATGAGGGGAGAATATTACCAAAAGTGAATTCAGGTGGCACAGGAAGGTCAAATTCCTGAGAAGCATACGAGACCTTGATGATGATAGTGGGATTAGAGGCAGCATCGCTTTCTCTCTTCTGAACAAGCATGCCGCTGGGTCTAATTTCCCAGACAGCTTCATCGCTGCTACTGGTACTGCTATTGATTGACTCTTTCATCCCCAAATCTCCAATGGGGGATGGATTATCGATCTACAACAACGGAGATTGATACCAGTAATAATTTGAAGATTATTTGAGAAAGAGAGAGACGACAAGGGGAAGTACAAGAGACCTAGGGAACTGTGCTAAGTACGGATAAAGAAAAAAGGATTAACTTAATGACAATTATATTAAGGAGGGATTATAACTAAAATCAATAGTGGTTGTGGGCGGGGTCTATGATATGCTTCAATTTATTTGGTCTATTTTAATTTGATAAGAAGTTTAATAGATTAGGTGAGCTTAAGTTTTATTTGGACATATAATTTGAATTTTTAAATTGTATTTTTTATTCATAAACATAATCTTTTTATAAATTGTCACACTATCAAAATTATTTGAATTTTTTTGTAAATCTTACTAAATTAGTAAAAAATTATAACAAAAAAATAATAAAGCTATATAAAAATAAGGGAAAATTGTATGAAATAACAAACTATTAATTCAAATTAAATGTTATAGCCTTAGTTTATTTTATTTGTAATTCACAGTAAACATCCCATTTTTTGCCATCTGATTTGATATACAATTAGCCATTTTCAGTATACAATTAGTCATTTTATACATTTCGGTATAAAATGCGTTTATGTTTGTATAAAGCGAAAGAAAAGTGTATATACAAATACAAATACAAATACATATATTTTCATCATATACACTTATAATTATATAAATGCAGATCTTATTATACAAATTACAATGTATAAATGAATTTATACAAAACTGAACAATTTGTATAAAATTGGATGTATCTAGCTAATTATACAAATCAAAAGCTCTATAGCAAACAAAAAATTTGTTATGGAGCACAATTATGCAAACTATAGCTATAACATACAAATATGATTTTTATGTTTGCTATATGTGAAAATTGCTCTAATAATGCAATATTTATTTATCGAACTTTAGTTCAATAAAAAAATAAATAAAACATAAATTATAATGTGTTAAAGTCAGGACTACTTTTTAATATAATTCTTCCACCATTGGAAAATAAAACTGAATTTAGCTACTACTTTTCTTGCTATTCCGTCACTAATTATTTCATTTCTAGCATAATTCGTCGCTAATTCATCGATGAATAAGATTAGTAACCGATTTTATTATTTAGCTATAAAATCTATCTATCGCTAAATCTTTTTTTTTTAGTAGTGCACATAGTTTGAACAATCTCCTTTGTATGAAGCTAATTTTTTTTTCGTATTTCAAAGACCAATATCAACAATATAATATTTATCTATCAATAAAAATAACAATTTTACAAGTAATTACTAAAAAGACATGTGACGGATATGAGATATCTTCCATAAACAAATAATATCTATGTTGGTGTCAGTAATGACTAATGATTATATTAAATATAATTGGTTTAAAGTAGGGGATACATAATCGAGTTAGTTTGAATTTTTAAAATATTAAACCAATTTATTTGTGTCGAACTTTTAAATTTATAAACCAAATCAAATTAATAAAACTCAGATTTTTCAATCTAAGGGTTTTCTAAGTTTTTTCAGATTTTAGGTTTTTTTTCTATCAAGTGTTCATACAAACATATAATTAACTTATGCTTCAAATATTTTTTTAGTCCTACTAAAATACAATTATCTAAGGCATTTCTTAAAAAAATAACACAAAATTTGAGTTAAGTGATTGACATTAAAATATTCAATAAAATATAATATTGAAATTGCATAAAATAAATATTGCAAATGAATAAGTCATAGTGAAAATGATCATAATTTAAAAATACTAAATCATGCTAAAATAAGTCTAATAAGTATCAATTAGATGATTAGACATTAAAAAAAATTGAAATTAGGTTATGTTTATTAAATGTCTAAATCAATGTAAAGTATAGAACAAATCTTCAATATTATTGTCATTATTAGAGTTGATTTAATTTTTCAATTAGCATTAGTATTAATTTGAGTTTTATTACAGTTACTAATATTTATCGCCTATAATCTTTTTATTGAACAATTCAAAATTTTACATATATGATTTGAATGAGAACTAAGAATAGGCATATGAACCAAGAATTTTTTTCATCAAAGATTATCATAAATGGAGCAGCATAACATATAGCCAACCTCAACTTAGTTGGAACTAAAAACGTAATAGTTGTGAAAATAAAAAATCAAGAATAGACATATAAACTTCTGTCAATTTACAATAGTTCGAAGCACAAATTTAGCTTAAAAAAAAGAAGTATCTTTCCCAACTAAGTAGAAAAACCAACAACAGTAGGAATCATTGCACTATCCACAATTCCATATTGACAAAAAAATTGAACTCCAATACAAAAGTTCCTCGTATCTATACATAGAGAACCACAATATATATATTGTTCAGGTGTAAGTTCCTCGTATCACCCTCAATGATCAGATGAGATTTACATGGACCTTCCTCAGGGATTTTAGAGTTGGGGGAGAATAAAATGTGTAGACTCACTAAATTTCTTTATGGGCTAAAACAAGCATCAAGACAGTGGAATGCAAAACTCTCTCGGCATTACTAAAATTTGAGTTCAAAACTAGAATGCTTTACACTTGGTTAGATGTTTTACAAAATGAGAGCCCTCTATTTATACTACTTCCTAGGAGCTAAAGTAAAAATAAAAAATGCTACACAATAGCATTCTAGAGTTTCTTAGGGGGCTAAAGCAAAAATAAAAAATACTACACAAGTGCATTCTATAGTCTTCTAAGACAAGATATTCTGAAGTCTTCCACTATCCCCTTCATATCTCTAGATTCTTTCTTTCTTACTTTTATGCTGGCGGATTTTGAAGGACAGAGTGACTTGTTATTTTTAGGCAAAGTGGCAGATTTTGCAAATTTGAAGGGCAAAGTGGCGCATTTTGAACGACAAAGTGACGGATCATGACAGATTTTCCTTAGCTGATGTAAAAATGATCGGAAACAAACCCTTGACATATAAAAAATGATTATATATATTATGTTATATGTCATTTCCTCCTAATTATCTAAAAATTCTAGTTGGTCAATGTGTGACCTAACATTTCTTTCTCTAGATTAATTGCATAATCAATTCTCTAATTCTTAGATTTGTAATAGAATAACAGGTTTTTTAATCAATTTCACTATTAAGCTACTTTTCATTTGCACTTGTGATTCATTTATGATTTTGAAGATGTTTGTTCATAATGCATATGACGATTATATGCTCTTTATGTAAAGGTCTGTTTTGAGTACCTGAATCCATTCTCAGAAAAACAAAGCAAAAGAAAGTAAAGCTCGAAGCTTAATAAGAAATAAGAATGTTGTCAAGTTGGAAGTGGTTGGTATCATCATACACAAATATATTCATCAACCAAAATCAATCCAAGCTTCAACTAATTTAAATGTTGGCAACAGGGAAAAAGAGGGAATCAACAGTAACAGATACCCTCGGCAAAGTTGCCATTAAAACTGGAAATTTCTAGAGAAACAATTGATAAGATCTGCGTACATCCCACACACGAAGAACTTCAATATTTGAAAAAATGTAGGCATGCTAGAGGATCAATTGATGCAAAACTACAAGTAGGCATCAACCAAAACTACTCCAAGCTTGTCCAATTACAATATTGGCAACAGGGAAAAAGAGGAAAATCTACAATAAAAGAGCACCTCGGCAAAGTTGCCCTTCATCATTCTCACTGGATAGAAGGTACGCAGACTATTTCTAGCAAACTCTCGACTCAATCTAAATGATTATCAGCATAATTAATAGACATCAAAAACAAAGATTAGATCTTCCATGAACTATACAACCTAACAAACTATGATAATTGCACAGAAAACTAGAAACAAATAAAAATGGAGATAGAAAACATCCTATCAGAGTAACTATGACAAAAATAAGCTTCATTTGGATGTTAATCCATAGCTTCATTTAAAGTCTTCATCATTTAGGATCATGTACCTATGCTTTTGCACATTCAAAAAGGAAGGCAAAACTGCAAAACTGCAAAACTACAAAACAAAACAAAATAAAAGCAAGTAAAATTCAATCAATTCGATTGAAAGGAGATAGATGAGAAGGTACGACGGCTGCTCCGCCATAGTTGAGCTATGCTAGGGTTTGAATTCTGGACAGAGTTGTGGTTCTTTATATACAGAGGGACTTGGGGGCTAGGGTTTTGCTGGACACTGTTTGAGATAAAAGGCCCAGAGAAAAAAATGGGACCAATTTTTTTAAATATAAAATTCAAATAAACATATGAATTCAATATATTTTTATCTTATAAATTACTATAATGCAATTTTACACTTGTAATACCATTACAAATTTGTTTTTAGTTTTATGTTTTTTTTTTTTTTTACATATGAAAATTTTGAAAATAGCTTATAATTATTTTTTGTAGAATTATTTTCTTATATTCAAATTGTAAAGGTATGTTCACTTCACTCACGAATATATATGGTCTTTTACCTGCTCAGTTGGTCTCATTGTATACTACAATACCAATATGTTTAGGGGTCGTTTGATAGAGTATATTAATAAAAATAATGAATGTATTAATTTGGTGTATTAGTAATTTTTTGGTATATATTTTTATGTTGTGTAGAAATAATGTTAGTGTATTAAGGTATTTTTATTAATACAATGAATTTCTAGTTATTAGTAATGCAAGAGATTTAATGCATGCATTAGCATGGTTAAAAACTCAATTACCCCTCAAAATCCTTTTTATATTTTTTTCATCATAATTGTAAAGGATATTTTTGTAAATAAATATTTCTATGCAATGCATATTATTTTTAATACTCCAAACAAAATAATACGTAAGAAATAATTTGTGTAAGATTAATACAAGTATAACTAATATAAACATTATTAATACACTTAATTGAGCATTATTTTTATATACCCTACCAAATCGCTTTGTATACTACGTATGTAAGTCTATTATTTTCAAGCAAAGTATTTGGAAGTAGAGTAGTACACAAGTAGTAAACATATGGAAAAAACTACGGACCAACAATTTATCATAAATGCTAAGAGGTAATATTACTCAGTTCTCACAACTAGGAAACAATATGTCAAAGTTTCCAAACATATTAAACCAAAATCAATAAACTAAGGTGAGAAACTAGCATTGGCCCAATGGCCTTGACATAACCACCAAGATATTAAGAAAAGTTTATTTCTAGTCTTATTCTTCCTTTGTGATTAAAGGACTTGTTGTCTTGCCAAGCTAGCAGGCAACAAAAATATGTAATTATTCTAACTTCGGGACTCTATGATACACTTGCTTGGTGTATGGTTTGAACTCATGATTGCCCCAACAACAGGCGTTGCCGGAGGGAGCCGTGATGGCAAGGCAGAAATGAAGTCTACCAAATCTTTGAGATTCTTATGTGAAGTACCATCAATCTGCATAGCAGCAACTATGTTTTGTTTCATGTCTACTACTCTTTTCTTCACATCTTTGCCTTCTTCACTTAACATGAGTTTTCTTATTGTTTTCTCTATGACCGTTCTCTCCATAACCTCCAATTCAAATCCAACCTTATATATTTGGCTCAGATATCTCGCGTTCACCAGTTGGTCTGCTAAACTTGGCCTGCATATCATAGGGACTTGTTCACAAATACTTTCAAGCGTAGAATTCCAACCACAATGTGTGAAAAAGCCTGCTATCGCGGGATGTGCAAGCACCTGCTTTTGTGGTGCCCATTTCACTATTCGTCCTCTTTCTCCTACCATTTCCTCATAACCATCAGGCAGTGCCTCAGCACATTGAAAGCCAGAGACAGAGCCAGGTCGAATAACCCACAAGAACGGCTGCTCACTGTTAGCTAATCCCCAAGCAGTCTCAATTAGCTCTTTTTCATCAATCCTCACTAGGCTTCCCAAGCTGACATAGAGAACAGAGTTAGGGGTTTGTCTGTCGAGCCACTCAATGCAGCTGTTGTCTTCTTCTAGTATGCTAGTCGATGAGGCCAAAGGCACCATTTTGGGAAAAGGGCCTATTGGAAAAAAAGGGACCTTGTAATGTTTTTGAAGGCGTAACAACATTGAATTCTCCAAGTCCTGCATTGTGTTCCAAATAGTTGCGACAGATGATCCTATATCGTTTATTCTTTTATAGAAGTCTAATACCGGTTCTGGAACTGTATTATTGATGACATGAATTGGTACATCCTTAAACCTCAAGGGATGAAGCTCCGGTAACGGATCTAGCAACTGAGAATCTGAAATTGTAGTGAGTAATCAAATGCAAATTTAGCGAAAGATAGAGCATAATGGAATAAAAATGTTTAAGTGTCCCTGTTGTTTCTAGTACTCACTCCATTCCATTTTACTTGACCTTTTCTTTTCACGCCTCTTAAGAAAACATTAACTAAAAACTTGTAGTTAATTATATTTTGATTTTCTAAAATGACAATTATTTTGGACCATCGTAAAGAAGAACTGGAAAGAGTACTTTTCATTTCTATTTTTATTTTCTATGATGTTTGCTTGAGATGAATGCAAGTAGGGAACATGATCAATTGGGAATCATATAACCGATCCCAACTTGTTTGGGACTGAAGCGTATTCAAAATGATTTTTCATTTAATTCTTGAAGCAGAGGATGTGTTTGTTCTCATACCTTCAAAAGGAAAATATTTTTCTGGTTGCTGAAAAATGGTGACCATAGAGTTCATACATGCAGCACTGAAAGTGCGGAGGACAATGCTGGGAAGCTTCAGCTGAGTGGCTACATCATCGACAAAGAACATGACGTTGTCATAAATGATACAAGCGAGCTGATCACCTTCCTCTTCCATCATCCTAACAAGGTAATTTCTCAAGGGCGCCTTACAGCTCTCGTTCATACAATGTATACTCTTTACACTCGGGAATGACATGTCAAATCCCTTTAATCCGTCATCCATAGAATGGAAGACGAATTGAGGATGATTGGAATAATTAGGAGTATTGTATTGAGTATGTGCAACTATAACAGAAAAGCCTTGTGAACGAAGGATACTTCCAAGCTGCAGCATTGGTGTTAAATGCCCCTGGAGAAGGTATGGCACTAGTACTACACTCTGTTTTCTTTCTACTTTCATCTTTGTTTTCTTGGAATTTCTCTCCTATTCAAGAGTTTAGTAGTGTTCTTGAAGGAGGTTTATATATACCTCTCAAACTTAAAAAAGTATTTTAGGTTAATGTGAACCTAATAACTTTTGCTTTCATTATGTATTTGTACTAAAGAAATTTACTGCTCCTTCGTTCTTTTTTATATGTCACATTTTTACTTTGCACTAACATTAAAAAAGGATGTAACTTTACTCTTCTGCCCTTATTTAATTTTTTTGGAACTCAAGTTTTTCAATCAATGAATATAAATTAATTTATTTTGATTAATTATTTAACCAATGAACATGAATCATTTACTTAGCTTTTCTAAGTAAGTCAAATGTATATTTTCAAAACTAATAACTCACAGAGATAAAAAAAAAAAGAACAATATGTTAATTTAGTCATTGATTTTATGAAATGACAAGTATTATGGACCAACTATTTATAGAAAGGGATGACATATAAAAAGAAACGGAGAAAGTAGTAAATATTTATAAATATTAACTTTAGATTCGGTTATTATTATATACTAAATTGAATTCGTTATAAAAATCCACTTTTTCCATTTCAATTTATGTAACATTTTTCATATTTCGAAATTCAAATAAATCTTTCTTTGACCATAATTTTTTCATATATTTTGAATTACAAATATTGTGACTATAACATTTTTTGCGTAGTTTTTAAACATGTAAATTTTGTTTCGAAAAACTTAAAAAATCTATATCCAAAATAAAATTATTGATTCTTGAAATTTAAATTATTATACATAAATTAGAATGTAAGAAGTACAAATTTCACATTTTGAATCCTGCTACTTGATATTGAATGAGTGGTGATGAAATTGGGACAACTCACCAATCCCAATCACAAAAGGGTGTTTAATGGTACTGTTTGTGTCTTTAATATGTATGTCTTTTAGTCAGTATTCAGTATTCAAGGGTCAGACAATAATATCAAGAAAAGTTGATGTGCATGTTTTTAACATGTGCAGAGGGAGGTGCTGTAACGCCCGAAGAGGTGCGAGAGTCGAGAGACTGATGGTAGGAGTACGCGGAGGGGTCGAGGTAGGTTAAAAAAGTATTGAAAAAAATATAATAATAATTTAATAATTCAATTGATTGATTACTTGAATTTTTATTTTAGGTGAGAAGTTTTTGTGTTTGATTATAAAGTTAAAAACAATAATTTGTGGTTGACTGAACTTTTTCTAAATGTTTCTAAGTGTAATTTTTTCTCAAAAGTGTTTTTCAAAAGAGTGATTTAGGGGAGAAACTATTTTTTATGTTATGAAAAACAACTTCTGCTATTCTTTAGAAGCACTTATTGTCCCTCCATAAAGCTTGCCAAACACCTTAAGCAATTTTTTGAAGATGAGCAAAAATTTAAGAAAAAGCACTTTTGACCTTCCAAAAGTTTGGCCAATAGACTGTTCAAAATTTGAACCGTGACATACACCTGGCCTACACATAAATTGATGCGCTCTTACCACTAAACCAAAGCCTGAGAGACATCATGTATCCTAATTCTCTTCTAAAAGACACTAGGAAAACTTTTCTCATTCCTTCTTCAAGAAACAAGCCTGATGCTGATTGATACAAATTCAAACGAGCAATACATGAGTCTATGTCATTTTCGTTTGATAAAAGGCTTATCCATGCAATTGTTTGTTAACTGAAATAATATAAATGAGCCAAACTTTTAACAAATATCATATATAAGCATTTTCTCAAAGTTCGATGACATATTTGAGCCTTTTCCCTCTTTTTTTAGTAACCAAATACCAGAAAATAAGTAACAAACTTTTCTTTTTCGTAGGACCTTCATACCAAACACAACTTTTGTTTTACTTGCTCTCTTGTTGTATACTAAGGTCTTATATTTTCAAGCAAAGCATATGGAAGTAGTAACATAGGGCTAATAAAGAGGAAATCTAACTCAGTTCTAACAACTAGGAACACAATATGTCAAAGTTCCCAACTTATTATACTAATCAACAAACTAAAATGAGAAAGTAGTTGACAAGACTCTATAGTAACTTAAGCATTTGCCTCATGGACTTGAGAAATGTTCACTTCAAGACTCTATGATACACTTGCTTGCTATATGGTTTGAGCTCATGATTGCCCCAAAAACAGGTGTTGGTGGAGCGGGTCGTGATGGCAACGCAGAAATGAAGTCTACCAAATCATTCAGATTCTTATGTGAAGTACCATCAATCTGCATTGCAGCAACTATGTTTTGTTTCATGTCTACTACTCTTTTCTTCACATCTTTGCCTTCTTCACTTAACATGAGTTTTCTTATTGTTTTCTCTATTACCGTTCTCTCCATAACCTCCAATTCGAACCCAACCTTGTATATTTGGCTCAGATACCTTGCGTTCACCGGTTGGTCTGCTAGAAATGGCCTGCATATCAAAGGGACTTCCTCCAAAATACTTTCAAGTGTAGAATTCCAACCACAATGAGTGAAAAAGCCTGCTACCGCGGGATGTGCAAGCACCTGTTTTTGTGGTGCCCATTTCACTATCCGTCCTCTTTCTGCTACCATTTCCTCAAAACCATCAGGCAGTGCCTCAGCACATTGAAAACCATAGACAGAGCCCGGTCGAATAACCCACAAGAACGGTTGATCACTATTAGCTAATCCCCAAGCAGTCTCAATTAACTCTTTGTCATCAATCCTCATTAGGCTACCTAAGCTGACATAGAGAACAGAGTTAGGAGCTTGTCTGTCGAGCCACTCGATGCAGCTGTTGTCTTCTTCTAGTATGCTAGTCGATGAGGCCATAGGCACCATTTTGTGAAAAGGTCCTATTGGAAAGAAGGGCACCTTGTAATGTTCCTGAAGGCGTAACAACAATGAATTCTCCAAGTCTTGCATCGTGTTCCAAATAGTCGCAACAGATGATCCTATATCACTCATTGATCTGCTGAAGTCTAGTATCGGTGCTTGAACTGTATTATTAACGACATTAATTGGTATATCCTTAAACCTCAAGGGATGAAGCTCCGGTAACGGATCCAGCAGTTGAGAATCTGGACTTGAAAGTGAGTAATCAATGCAGACTTAGCAAAAGATACAACATAATGTAAGAAAAAGATTATAGTCTATTGACCATCTATTTTTAGTAAAATCGAATGGAAGGAGTACTTTTCATTTCCTTTTTTATTTTCTATAATCATCGGTGCTTGAGATGAATGTAAATAGGGAACATGGTTAGTGAGATTTACATAGCCAACCCCAACTTGTTTGGGGCTGACGCGTAGTTATTGCTATATTATTGAATTTGAAATGATTTTTCAGTTAAATGTTGAAGTAATTGTTCTCATACCTTTAAAAGGAAAATATTTTTCTGGTTGCTGTAAAATGGTGAGCATAGAGTCCAAATACGCAGCACTGTAAGTGCGCAGGACAATGCTGGGAAGCCTGAGCTGAGTAGCTACATCATCGACGAAGAACATGATGCTGTCATAAATGATACAAGCGAGCTGATCACCTTCCTGTTCCATCATCCTAACAAGGTAATTTCTCAGGGGCGCCTTACAGCTCTCGTTCATACGATATATACTCTTTAAACCCGGGAATGACATGTCCATTCCCTTTAATCCGTCATCCATAGAATGGAAGACGAATTGAGGATGATTGGAATAATTAGGAGCATTGTGTTGAGTATGTGCTACTATAACAGAAAAGCCTTGTGAATGAAGGATACTTCCAAGCTGCAGCATTGGTGTTAAATGCCCCTGGAGTAGGAATGGCACTAGCACTACACTCTGTTTTCTTTCTACTTTCATCTTTGTTTTCTTGGAATTTCTCTTCTATTCAAAAGTTTAGTAGTACGAGGTACTAGTTTTCTTGAAGGAAGTTTATGTATAGCTCTCAAATTTTGGGACTCTTGACCAGCAAGGGCGGATCTAGCATTAAAGTTTTGGGTTAATGTTAATCAAGTAGCTTTAGCTCAGATCTCGTATTTTTACTAAAAATCTATCAATATTAATTGTACCTTTTGTTTTTATTTGTTATAAATTGTGTTGACCTGCTACTTGATACTCCTTGGGAGATTTTACTTGTTCACTTTTGAATTGACATATATATTAAGAAAATAATTATTGATATAGTAAGTTTACTATTTTACTTCTATTAATTATGAAGTGGATGAATTAAAGATTTAACAGAAAAAAAAATTATCCTTTCTTGATTTGTCAAAATGAATAAGTAATTAAAAATAACTAAAAAATAAAAATAAACAAGTAATTAGAAACAGAGAAAGTATTAAATGAGGGGTAATGAAGTGGAACAACTCACCATTCTCAATCCCAAAAAAAGAGTAACGAGATCCACAAGTAAGCCCTCAATCTTGAAATTGGTGCTGTTTGTCTTTATATATGTAAAGTCTTCTAGTCCAATATAATTAAGTATTCACGGTGAGACGCTCATATCAAGAAAAATTGATGTGCATGTTTTTAAAATGTTTTTTTATTCTAATAATTTTGTTGGTTAATTACTTGAATTTTTAGTTATATGAAGGTTCGATTTTTCTATCTTTTAATTTATTTATATATAATATATGTTGAACCTTCTTGGTGAAATTATGTCTAGGCTACTATATGTATTAGCTGATATTATGATTATCTTCTATAATTTTTCTCTTCCCTAGATTGAATTGTGAAGGATTTATACTCGGAGATTTATACGAAATAATACATACCTTTTTCTCTATAACTGAGTGTGTTATCACCACCAATTTCCTTAGCATTTTCTTACACGATCACTATGGAGACTATGAAGTCTTGTTAAGTCCTTACTAGGACAATGTTGAGACTTATAACTTTTATTCATTTAAGAGTTACGTAACTCCTTATCTCATAATTTCCGCTCCATTCATGAATACCATAACTCTTTCTCTTTTACCGATAAAGATTGTGGTGGAGTGGTAAGTGCCTAATTTTTAATTAGAGATTAAGGGTTCGAGTTAATTAGAGATTAAGGGTGGAGTGTATATGATTTGTTGGTATACGAAGAAAAATTGGTAGATATGGAGCACATTGATGCCAATAGGGTTGAAATTTCACTGCTGGATAGTGATCCTACTTTAGTCCCAGGTTCTTGCTTAGATTAGCCTAATGGGATTGAAGTATTTAACCCTGAATCATTCAGGTCTTCTTTAAATGCGACTAGCTTGACTACTAACATAGAAGACCGAGAAATCATTAAAAGAAAAAAAAAATGTGCCGTGATTTGAACTTTAAACTAACCGAACACCAGGAAATAAGTAAGAAAACCATTTATTTTCCACAAAAATGATTTTTAGGAAAACATATTCATTCATACCAAACACAACCATAGCTCCCTCCATATTATATTTTTAACATAGGGATAACAAAGAGTAAATATATCTCAGTTCTAACAACTAGCAAACAATATGTCAAAGTTCCCAACTTATTAAACAAATCAACAGACTAAAATAAGAAAGTTTTATGATTATAGCAGGCTGCTATATTGCTTCAGCATTTACCCCACGGACTTCAGAAAAATTCACTAATCACCAATTTTGATTTTTATTCCAAAAGTTGCTCACTTATGAAGTCACTCATAGTCGAATGTCCATATAAATATCGAATGTCAAATGAGTTGAAAACAAAATCAATAAATACTCTTGGGTCAAGTTGGGACCCGGGATTGGGATCGAGATTTGAGATTTGGGTCAGGAGTCGGGGTTGAGGTCTCTGGATGGAGTCATGGATCTGGGTTGAGGTTAGGTCCAGAGTTAACTTCGGGTTGCAGTTCGTGGCATGAGGTCAGTTGTCACGTCCTAGGTTAAGGTTAGGTCAGGGTTTGGTCGAGGATCAAGTTTTGAGTCGGTGTCGAGGTCAGGGTTTTGTTTTAGGTCAGTGTTGGGGTAAGGTCGGGTCGAGTCAAGTCCGTGTCTATATATGTTATAGGGTGGTTCTAGGTCTAGGTGTACAAAGATACTCGTGGGACAATAATATTCTTTACTAATCAAACACCAGAAAATAAGTAAGAAAATCATTTATTTTCCACCAAAATATTGTCATACCAACTAGGAAACAATATGTCAAAGTTCCCAACTTATAAAACTAATCAACAAACTAAAGTAAACTGCTTCAGCATCAAGTAAAAGTTCACTTCTTATCTTATTCTTCCTTTTGTGATTAAGGACTTGTTGTCTTGCCAAGCTAACAGGCCACAAATATATGGTTTGATCTCAAAAATAACTTCAAGACTCTATGATACACTTGCTTGCTATATGGTTTGAGCTCATGATTGCCCCAACAACAGGCAATGGCGGAGCGAGCCGTGATGGCAAGGCAGAAATGAAGTCTACCAAATCATTCAGATTCTTATGTGAAGTACCATCAATCTGCATTGCAGCAACTATGTTTTGTTTCATGTCTACTACTCTTTTCTTCACATCTTTGCCTTCTTCACTTAACATGAGTTTTCTTATTGTTTTCTCTACTACCGTTCTCTCCATAACCTCCAATTCGAACCCAACCTTGTATATTTGGCTCAGATACCTTGCGTTCACCGGTTGGTCTGCTAGAAATGGCCTGCATATCATAGGGACTTGTTCACAAATACTTTCAAGCGTAGAATTCCAACCACAATGTGTGAAAAAGCCTGCTATCGCGGGATGTGCAAGCACCTGTTTTTGTGGTGCCCATTTCACTATTCGTCCTCTTTCTCCTATCATTTTCTCAAAACCATCAGGCAGTGCCTCAGCACATTGAAAGCCAGAGACAGAGCCAGGTCGAATAACCCACAAGAAGGGTTGATCACTATTAGCTAATCCCCAAGCAGTCTCATTTAGCTCTTTGTCATCAATCCTCACTAGGCTACCCAAGCTGACATAGAGAACAGAGTTAGGGGCTTGTCTATCGAGCCACTCGATGCAGCTGTTGTCTTCTTCTAGTATGCTAGTCGATGAGGCCAAAGGTGCCATTTTGTGTAAAGGGCCTATTGGAAAAAAGGGCACCTTGTAATGTTCTTGAAGGCGTAATAGCATTGAACTCTCCAAGTCTTGCATCGTGTTCCATATAGTCGCGACAGATGATCCTATATCACTCATTGCTCTAAAGAAGTCTAGTATGTGTTCTGCAACTGTATTATTGAAAGCAGGAATTGGTACATCCTTAAACCTCAAGGAATGAAGCTCCGGTAACGGATCTAACAACTGAGAATCTGGAATTATAGTGAGTAATCAATGCAAACTTAAGCGAAAGATACAACATAATGGAAGAAAAAGATTAGAAGCTATACCAGCTAGTGGAGAATATATCTTAGTCATGTTAATACGTGTACTTAAGGTCCTATGCTTTCTAGGAGCCTTTTGGCCCTGTTACTTCTAGTACTCACTCCGTTCCATTTTACTTGTCATTCTTTTTGCACGCTCTATAAGAAAGCATTAACTAAAAGCGTAATTTGACTAAATTATCCTTGTTTAGTATTTGATCTCACTTTAATACTACTCTCTTTTCCACCACATTAATTTCTTTCCACATTTATTGGAGTTAATACCTCATATGGTCACTCAACTATGCACTATTTTCTTAGAAAGTCGCTCAACTTTGGTTTTTAACTCAAAAGTCACTCAACTATGAGATTTTTTCTCAGAAAGTCACTCAACTTTGGTTTTTATTTCAAAAGTCACTCAACTATGAGCGTTTCACTTACAAAGTCATTCAACTATGAATGTTTTACTTACAAAGTCATCCAATCTATTTAATTAATATTTTTCATTAAACTTACAAACATGAAAATTTTATTTCTTACTAAAATTTTAAAATATAAAAAGATATTCATTTAAATCATTTAATAACTCGATCCGCTAAAAATATAATATATTACCTTTTATTTTACCCCTTTTCTCCAATTGTGTGTGAATACGGCGATCTCCATGCATTATTCATAAAATATAGAAATTACAAAATTACGTTTTTAGTAAATTCAAATTTTTAGTAACAATGATACATAATGAAGGAACAAAAAGAAGTGATTAAAAAAAACTGACTTGAATTTGTTAATTATGTTTCTCCTACCGTTAATTAAGATTTGGTCTTTACATGTTTTTTTTTTTTTAAAAAAAAAATGGTCTTTACATGTTGTTGATTTTAGAGTGCTATAGTTAAATTAATTAATTGGTTTAAATGAATATCCTTTTATTTAAAAAAAAAAATTGGTTAGAAATAAAAAATTCATGTTAGTAAATTCAGTTGAAAAAAATAATGAAATCATTAAAATAATATATTTCTAACGGATCGGGTTATTAAATGGTTTAAATAGTTAGAAATAAAAATTTCATGTTGGTAAGTTTTAATGAAAAAAATCAATTAAATAGATTGAATGACTTTGTAAGTGAAACACTCATAGTTGAGTGACTTTGTAAGTGAAACACTCATAGTTAAGTGATTTTTGAGTTAAAAATCAAAGTTGAGTTGAGTGACTTTCTGAGAAAAAAACTCATAGTTGAGTGACTTTGAAGTTAAAAACCAAAGTTGAGTGACTTTCTGAGAAAATAATGCATAGTTGAATGACCATATGAGATATTAACTCCATTTATTGAGCAAGGGTAAAAGTGAAAACTAGCAGTTAATTATATCTTGGTTTTCTATAATGACAACTATTTTGGACCGTTTATTTTTAGTAAGGACGCCTAGTAAAATTGATTGGAAAGTGTACCTTACATTGCTATTTTTATTTTCTATAATGTTGGCTTGAGATGTAAATATGGAACATGGTCTGTGAGGATTCATATGGCCGACCTCAACTTTTTTGTGACTGAAGAATAGTTATTGTTATCGAAATGATTTTTCACTAAAATCTTGAAGCAGAGGATGTGTTTGTTCTCATACCTTCAAAAGGAAAATATTTTTCTGGTTGCTGAAAAATGGTGACCATAGAGTTCATACATGCAGCACTGAAAGTGTGCAGGACAATGCTGGGAAGCCTAAGCTGAGTGGCTACATCATCGACAAAAAACATGTTGTTGTCATAAATAATACAGGTGAGCTGATCACCTTGCACATCCTCTTCCTGTTCATGTTCCTAACGAGGTAATTTCTCAAGGGCGCCTTACAGCTCTCGTTCATACGATATATACTTGATGATTTATGAAGTTTTGATGATAGACACATCTTGATATGCAAACAGATTTCAAAAGGGTTTCAAAAAGAAGAGTTAAAAAGGAATTGAAGCAAGAAAGCAGAGCTAAAGAAGGAAACAAATAAAAGAGGAAGTTGTGTACTAACAGGATTTGTAATAAAAGGTCAAAAATAAATCCTTTCCTTTTCGTACACAACTTTATGTCGTTTCCTTGTATACATTGGACACCAATCTTTCAACTCTATAAAAGGATGTCAAAAGCAGACAAGTCAGATTGTCTTTTGCAGCATCAAGAAACGAGAGGAAGGAAGAGTAAGAAAATATGCAAAAGCCTACTATATTGAGAGTTCTTAGGAATAGAATTCAAGAAGTTCTATAGTTAGAATTTCTTGTGTGAGAAAAGTGTTTTTGATTCATAGTTAGAATCATTGTCATAGATCGTTTGTACAAGAAGTGAGTTTGGCTTCTTGTAGAGTTGAGTTATTGAGAGGTTTGTAACAAGAGGTGGGTTTGGCCTCTTGGAGAGTAGAGTTAGTCGACTATAGTTAGTCAAGAGTTTTTGAGGTTATTGATTATTGAGTTGTAATCGTGACATAGTTGTTAAATAATAAAACAAGGTTTTTTTTCTTCCTTGAGTGAGGAAGTTTTTAACAAAAAGTATTGTGTAGCTGTTAAAGTATTCTGTCATACGCAAATATACAAGAACCTGGTTCTTGTTCTAGGGGTAAGGTTTCTTCAATTGGTATCAGAGCAGGTCTTTCTCGTTAAAAGATTAACATCTTGAAAAGAATCAATGGCAGCACCACCAACCCCACAAGAAGGAGCTTCACAAACTCGACCACCACTGTTCAATGGAAAGTACTACGGATGGTGGAAAAATCGCATGATGGATCACCTTATCGGAGAAAACCCTGATCTGTGGGGAGTTATTCTGGACGGACTAACCATACCTATGAAAACTGGAACTGGTGGAGTTACCAAGATACCAAAAGAAAGGAAGGAATGGGACGTTGCTGACAAATTAGCTATCCAGAATAATGCCAAGGCCAAGAAAATCTTGATATGCGGTATAGGTCCAGATGAATACAATCGAATCTCATCATGTCAGGATGCTAAAGCTATATGGGAAACTTTACAAACTGCTCACGAGGGAACAACTCAAGTAAAGAAGTTTAAAGTAGATAATCTAAACAGGCAATATGAATTGTTTCGAATGGCAGAAGGTGAAACTATACAAAAAATGCACACCAGGTTCACCTCAATCATTAACGAGATGTACTCTTTGGGAGAAATAGTTCCGAATGGAAAAGCAGTAAGAAAACTCTTAAGTGTTCTCCCTGAATCATGGGAAAGCAAAGTTGAAGCAATCACTGAAGCTCGTGATTTGGATGCGCTAGCTATGGACGAATTAATTGGAAATCTCATCACATATGAACTCAAGAAAAATCAAGAAAAAGAAATCGGAGGGAAGAGAAAAGAAAGGAACCTGGTCCTAAAGGCTACTGTACCAGAAGACTTTGAGGATGAAAATATTGCACTAATGACCAAAAGATTTTCCAGAATGTTAAAGAGAGGGCAAGTATTTCAGAGAAGAAATCCTCAGAAAACAAATGAGAATACCAAAGAACAAGTGTGTCATAAGTGTGGAAGTCCAGATCACTTCATCAAGTTTTGCCCACTTTGGGCTTTGGAGCAGAAAAGAGGCACCTCGGAAAAATTAAGGGAAGTCAAGAATGACAAATATATTCCCTCAAACAGACGAATGACGAATCAAGAGGCAGATCTGTCCATGAAGAAAGCTTTCGCAGCAATGGGAAATCTGTCTGAAGAAGAATCTGAGGATGAAGAACTGGAAAATAAGTCACTTCTTGCGATCGAGCAATCCGATGAATATGACTTTCTTGCTCTAGTCGCTATATCAGAATCAGAAGAAGAAGGGAGGAACATCTGTAAATCACAAGAAACAATCCAAGCACTTATGGCCGGATCAGATTCTGAAGAGGATGAAGAAGAACACATACATGGCAAGGTAAGTTTTCATCACGTAAAAAATAATCTTAGCTCATATTCAAAAAGGGAATTAGAATCATTATTATACACTCTCATTAATGCATATCAATCTGTAGACTCAAGAAGGGAACTAATAATGGAAGACTATGCATCACTAAGAGAAGAAAATGAGAATCTTGAAAAACAGAATCACCACCTTTTAAGCAAGATAACAGAGCTAAATAAAAACTTAAATTCCATGATTAAGAAGAATGAAAAACTGAACAAAGAACTTCATATGTCTAAAGCTGAAGCAGAAAATAGTATGAGATGGACCAGGTCCTCCATACTACTCGATAATATTCACAAGAGTCAAACCTCTACAAAACATGGAATAGGTTTCGACAAAAATTCCCAAGTAAAAAATCCCAACATAGATTGTCTATGCGTACATTGCAGATTTACTGGCATAAAAGTTACGATTGTCATAGGAAATTAACTGCTTATAAAAATAATCTAACCTACTTAAGAAAGCCACATCCCAAGAGAGTTACAAAACAAATTCCTAACACCAAACCCCTCCCTAGATGGGCTAGGAAGAATCTCATTCATCCTTTTTGCAATAAACAGGGACCCAAGTGGATCTGGGTACCCAAAACTAACTCATAAATGTTAATTGCAGGGATCAGTGAGGAAAGAGCTGAAGCAATGGTACCTGGACAGCGCGTGCTCGAGGCACATGACTGGGGACAAAAGTAACTTTCTCTCACTGAGAAACTTCAAAGGCGGAAACGTGGCCTTTGGAAACGGAAAAAATGGAGAAATACAAGGAATTGGACAGGTTGGATCAATGCATACTCATGCAATTGACAATGTGTACTATGTGAAGGGACTACAACATAATTTGTTGAGCGTATCTCAAATGTGTGACAAAGGAAACAGTGTGCTCTTCACAACTAAAGAATGTAAGGTAACAAACTCAGCCTCCGGGAAACTGATTCTTCTAGGAAAAAGGCATAAGAATGTGTATAAGACAAATATCATGAATCCTAAGGAAAATACACTCAAGTGTCTCAGCGTAGTCACTGACTGGTCTATTCTCTGGCACAAAAGGATGGGACACATCAGTCTTTCGACAATAAACAAACTCATATCCAAGGATCTAGTTCGAGGGCTTCCAACCAAAAGCTTTAACGATGATAAGGTCTGTGGAACATGTATTCGAGGGAAATAAGTAAGATCCTCATTCAAACCTAAATTGATGGTTAGCACTACCAGGCCACTAGAACTACTTCATATGGACTTATACGGGCCGATGCGTGTACAAAGTAAAGGAGGCAAAAGGTATGTATTCGTAATTGTAGACGACTATTCAAGATTCACATGGACATTATTTCTTGCAACAAAAGATGAGACATATACCATGTTCGAAATCTTTGCAAAACTAGTCCAGAAGAAATTCAATAAGAAAATCACTAGCATCCGCTCCGATCATGGACTAGAGTTTGAAAATTCAAAATTCTTGGAATTCTGTGCCACAAACGGTGTTGAGCATAACTTTTCAGCACCTAGAACACCACAACAAAACGGTGTAGTTGAACGCAAAAATAGAACACTCGAAGATATCGCAAGAACCATGCTGATCTCAAGCAAACTTCCAAAGACTTACTGGGCTGAGGCAGTAAATACGGCATGCTATTTTATAAATAGGTGTATGATCAGATCGGTGTTAAACAAGACTCCATATGAATTGCTGAAGGAAAGAAAGCCAAACTTGACACATCTTAGAGCCTTTGGGTGCACCTACTATATACATAACAATGACAAAGATATCTTAGGAAAATTCGATGCCAAAAGCGATGAAGGAATTTTTCTCGGATATTCATCACAAAGTAAAGCCTACAAAGTACTTAACAAAAGAACAAATCGTGTGGAGGAAAGCGTCCATGTTATCTTTGATGAAGGAAATAACTCAACAGAAGAGAATTCAGAGGATGATCAAAACGAAATAAGAATGACAAACCCATCAGAATCAAAAATCAATGAGCCAGATCCCACATTCCCTCAAAAAAACCTGCAACAGAAGATGAAAATACTATTGAATCAGGTCCCCCTTCCTCTGAAAACACCCATGAAAATCAACCTCACAGCTGGAAACACCAAAGCTCACACCCCATCCAAAATATTCTCACTCCTCTAGATTCAGGAATCCAAACAAGATCCAAATTACGAAACATATGTGCATTCTCAGCTTATGTATCCTTAATTGAACCAAAGAATATAAAAGAGGCATTTGTGGATCCTGACTGGATTACTGCTATGCAGGAAGAACTGAATCAGTTTGAACGAAGCAGAGTATAGAACTTGGTTCCACGACCTCAAAACAGAATAGTGATAGGAACAAGGTGGGTTTTCAGAAATAAGCTTGACGAACAAGGGCAGGTCACACGCAACAAAGCCAGACTAGTCGTGCAGGGATATAATCAAGAAGAAGGAATAGACTATGATGAAACTTTTGCTCCCGTAGCAAGAATGGAGGCAATTAGAATGTTGATAGCATATGATGCTCACATGGAATTTAAGCTTTATCAGATGGATGTTAAAAGTGCCTTTTTAAACGGTTATCTGCAAGAAGAGGTATATGTGAAACAACCTTCTGGCTTTGAAGATCTTGAACACCCTGAATATGTATACAAGCTGGATAAAGCACTGTATGGGTTGAAGCAAGCACCAAGAGCATGGTACGATCGATTGTCTACATTCCTTCTCACACACGGTTACTCTAGAGGGAAAATAGATAATACGTTGTTTCTTCGAAAGCAAGGTAAAGATCTATTTATAGTTCAGGTTTATGTCGACGATATCATTTTTGGAGGAACTGATGAATTATTAGGAGTTGAATTTGCTCAACTAATGAACAGCGAATTTGAGATGAGTATGATGGGTGAACTAAACTTCTTCCTAGGACTCCAAATTAAACAAACCCCAACAGGTACATCCATTCATCAACAGAAATACATCGAAGAATTGCTAAAGAAATATGATATGAATGAAGCCAAAACAAATGACACGCCCATTGGCACAACAACAAAACTTGACAAAGATGAACCTGATTCTCCAATAAATGATACAAAGTACAGAGGGATGATCGGATCACTCCTATACTTAACTACTAGCAGACCTGATATTGTATTCAGCGTTGGTTTATGTGCACGATTTCAGTCTTGTCCTAAGGAATCTCATCTAAAGGCTGTAAAAAGAATTCTGCGATATCTTAAAGGCACAGTGAACCTGGTTCTATGGTATCCAGCTGGAGACTTATTCAATTTAATCGGTTTCGCAGACGCAGACTATGCAGGTTATTTGGTAGACAGGAAAAGTACTTCTGGAATGGCACACTTCTTAGGACCATGTCTGATATCCTAGGCAACTAGAAAGCAGAACTTTGTAGCTCTTTCTACCGCTGAAGCAGAATACGTTGCTGCTGCTTTTTGTTGTGCTCAACTCCTCTGGATAAAACAGCAGCTTGAAGACTTTGGTATCAAGATTGGGTGCATTCACATCAGATGTGACAATACCAGTGCTATGAACATGGCTAAGAACCCGGTCCAACACAAACGCACTAAACATATAGACATTCGGCATCACTTTCTTCGAGATAATGTTGAAAAAGGGTTCATTATGATGACATTTTGCAAGACTGAGGACCAGATCGCTGATATCTTTACCAAAGCACTAGGAAAAGAATCATTCCAGAAAAATCGTCTTGCTCTAGGACTTGTATTTCAAGACTGATAAATTTGTCTTTCTCCTTTCTTTTGATACATGTTGTAAACTTTGAACCTGCTCTCCTTTACTCATCATGGTACATTTTTTCAGGTATACATCAAAAGGACACAACCTATGGACCTGTTTTAAATGACATTACCCATCATCTCTCATGACTATGAGCAAGAATGCTGACATGACTAGAACCAGGTTCTCAGAATTTCAGGTATGCATCTCATCCCACATAATAATTATCTATGCAATACACATTTATAGCTAACATTGTCAACTTTCAAAATGCATAAGACACCTGGTCCACCCTTCCTTTTCATATTCTACGCGGGAAAGTTTCTACAAAAATTGTACATACTTTTATCTTTTCCCATAAGTCACCTCTAAAGAAAACCCAACCGTCACTCATCAATGTCAGACCTTTATAATTACTTTCTCCTTCCCAATATTTCCTTTTAAAAGATTATTCCAACACTTCATCCTTCACAAATAAAAAAAAAATAAAAAAATATCAAGCAGTCTCCAAGAATTCCAATTTTTCTTTATGGCTAAACGCCTTGTTGCCTACTCCGACGATGAGAGCTCTTCTGAGTCGACGGGATCCCGGTTGATGCTACCATCCCCCAATGCACAGTCTCAGGGGGGAGAAAATCACTCCACAGACACCTCCATCACTTCACTACCCCATGACTCAACCCCCACTGATCCCGTTCCCGCTTGCCCACAGTCACCATTGCCGACATACGCCTCAGGCGAACCCTTCACTTCATCTCCATCATTCCCATTATCAGAAACCCCAACCCCAAATCGCCATCCTTCTCCACCACTGTCACCAATTTGTTCTCATACCTTCAAAAGGAAAATATTTTTCTGGTTGCTGTAAAATGGTGAGCATAGAGTGCAAATACGCAGCACTGTAAGTGCGCAGGACAATGGTGGGAAGCCTGAGCTGAGTAGCTACATCATCGACGAAGAACATGATGTTGTCATAAATGATACAAACAAGCTGATCACCTTCCTCTTCCATCATCCTAACAAGGTAGTTTCTCAGGGGCGCCTTACAGCTCTCGTTCATACGATATATACTCTTTAAACCCGGGAATGACATGTCCATTCCCTGTAATCCGTCATCCATAGAATGGAAGACGAATTGAGGATGATTGGAATAATTAGGAGCATTGTGTTGAGTATGTGCAACTATAACAGAAAAGCCTTGTGAATGAAGGATACTTCCAAGCTGTAGCATTGGTGTTAAATGCCCCTGGAATGGGTATGGCACTAGTACTACACTCTGTTTTCTTTCTACTTTCATCTTTGTTTTCTTGAATTTCTCTTCTATTCAAAAGTTTAGTAGTAGTACTAGTTTTCTTGAAGGAAGTTTATGTATAGCTCTCAAACTTTGGAACTCTGAGGACTGCAGGGGCGGATCTAGCCTTAAAGTTTTGGGTTAACGTTAATTCAGTTGCTTTTGCTCAAATTTTGTATTTTTGCAGTACTAAAAATCTATAAATGTCAACTCTATCTTCATGGTATACTATTAACTTGAAATCGTTATAAAAATCTTAAACTTTCTAATTTTGAATCCGCGTTGACATGATATTGAATGAGTGGTGATGAATTGGGACAACTCACCATTCTCAATCCCAAAAAAAGGAGTAACGAGAGCCACAAGTAAGCCCTCAATCTTGAAATTGGTGCTGTTTGTCTTTATATATGTAAGTCTTCTAATCCAATAATTAAGTATTCACGGGTGAGATGTTCATATCAAGAAAAATTGATGTGCATATTTTTTTAAAAAAAATTTATCCTGAATAGTTTTGTTGGTTAATTATTTGAATTTTTAGTTATCCGTGAAGGTTCGATTTCTCTATCTTTTAATCTCTTTTAATTTATTTATATATAATATATGTTGAACCTTCTTTGTGAAAATCATGTCTAGGCTACTATATGTATTATCTGATATTATGATTATCTTCTATAATTTTTCTCTTCTCTAGATTGAATTGTGAAGGATTTGTATTCGGAGATTTATATGAAATAATACATACCTTTTTCTCTATAATTGAGTGTGTTATCACCACCAATTATCTTTAGCATTTTCTTACATGATCACTATGGAGACTATGAAGTCTTGCTAAGTCCTTACTAGGACAATGTTGAGACTTGTAACTTTTATTCATTTAAGAGTTACATCACCCCTTATCTCATAATTTCCGCTCCATTCATGAAAACCATAACTTTTTCTCTTTTATCATTAAAAATTGTGGTGGAGTGGTAAGTCTCTAATTCTTAATTAGAGATTAAGGGTTCGAGTTAATTAGAGATTAAGGATTTGAGTCTCGTTGTGCATCAAATTACCTTTATTAGAGAGCGTTTTATCCAATATGGAACTTCCTGACATGAATACGAAGGAAGTTACTAGTCAATCCATCAATGGGTTTATTTATTTCCAACAAATTGAAAAAAACCTTTCTCTCGAATGATTAAAAGCTTGTTTGGATGAGTTTATAGATTATGACTTAAAAGCATAAGCTATACATAGCCAAAATGACTTACTCTTTTAAAAGATAACGATTGCATGCAAAAATCTGGAAAAAAAAAGAGGAGAAGAAGATGAAGGCGATCACTCAGAATGATAAGCACTCAAGGTGCTTGACAAAATGACAGAGAGAAATATTTTCTTTCCAAAAAAAGGCACTTGTGCTCCTAATTGGATATGTAAACAGAGAGAAAATCTAGCAAATGGATGAAGCCAAGGAGAAGATGGTGCAGTAAGTTAAAAGATTGATTCCCAGATTGCCAAAATGATTGCAGGACAACCATAGCTCCGGATACTCGAGCCCAAGCACCGTCCTCTCCTACTTTTTAGGTACAAAAATCCTCCCCTATGGCTGCCTTCTAGACTTAAATTTTTAATCACATTCACAGTTACTTGTTAATATATTAAAGAATAAAGAACATTATTTAATTGAGTTCAATCCTGTATATGATTTGTTGGTATATGAAGAAAATTTGATAGATATGGAGCACATTGATGCCAATAGGTCGAAATTTCACATGCTGGATAGTGATCCTACTTTAGTCCCAGGTTCTTGTTTAGATTATCCTGATGTGAGTGAAGTATTCAACCCTCAATCATCCAGGTCTTCTTCAAATGCGACTAGCCTGACTACTTGGCTAGTCGCATAGAAGACCGATAAATCATTAAAAGAAAAAAAAAGTGCCATGATTTGAACTTAAACTCTTCGGTGAGTAAGAAGAAGGAATATCAAGTTAGACCTCATAGAAAAATGAAACAAGGAGTTCCAAAACCATAGCCAGAATGGCCTTAATCTTGCCTTCTTCAGCACTTCATGACCGCCCCTCTACCCTTCAACCTAGTAAAACACTCATATATTTAGAGGAATTTATCATAGTAAGGAGGAGGGCCTTTATTTATTTATGAAGATTTTAGATGCAATATTTAATTAGCAGCAGCCCGATCAAGTGAGTGAATGAAAATCACCATTGACAAATAAACACCCTATTAATTACCATTTGGTGTACCTTGACAAATGTATGTTAGTTATTTATTTATCCTCTCCTCTAGCTAAACCACCCTGTTTCAGAAAATTCCATGGTGCTTATCACTTCAACAACTATCATTTCTGCATGTAAAGTCGTTCACTAGTATTTACATGATCATACTTGGACTGACCGGGGGTCATACCTCAGGTTGGTGTTGGGGTGAGGTCGGGTCAAGTCCTGGTCTATGTTAAGGGTGGGATTCCAAGTCTGAGTTCATGTCATAGTATTTGCCCAGATTATACATAAATACTCATGGGACAACATTTTCTTTATACTACCCGAACACCAGGAAATAAGTAAGAAAACCATTTATTTGCCACAAAAATGTTTTCTAGGAACACATATTCATTCATACCAAACACAAACACAACCATTGTTTTACTAGCTCCCTCGTTGTATACTACATATTATATTTTTAACATAGGGATAACAAAGAGTAAATCTATCTCAGTTCTAACAACTAGCAAACAATATGTCAAAGTTCCCAACTTATTAAACAAATCAACAGACTAAAATAAGAAAGTTTTGTGATTGTAACAGGCTGCTATATTGCTTCAGCATTTGCCCCACGGACTTCAGAAAAGTTCACTAATTATCTTATTCTTCCTTTTGTGATTAAGGACTTTTTGTCTTGCCAGGCTAACAGGCAACAAAAAGTATGTAATTCTTCTAACTTCAGGACTCTATCATACACTTGCTTGCTATATTTGATCCAACAACAGGCTATGGCAGAACGAACCGTGATGGCAAGGCAGAAATGAAGTCTACCAAATCATTTAGATTCTTGTGTGAAGTACCATCAATCTGCATACCAGCAACTATGTTTTGTTTCATGTCTACTACTCTTTTCTTCAGATGTTTGCCTTCTTCACTTAACATGAGTTTTCTTACTGTTTTCTCTATGACCGTTCTCTCGATAACCTCCAATTCGAACCCAACCTTGTATATTTGGCTCAGATACCTAGCTGTCACCGGCTGGTCTGCTACAAATGGCCTGCATATCAAAGGGACTTCCTCCAAAATACTTTCAAGCGTAGAATTCCAACCACAATGTGTGAAAAAGCCTGCTCCCGCGGGATGTGCAAGCACCTATTTTTGTGGCGCCCATTTCACTATTTGTCCTCTTTCTCCTACTATTTTCTCAAAACAATCAGGCAGTGCCTCAGCACATTGAAAGCCAGAGACAGAGCCAGGCCGAATAACCCACAAGAACGGTTGATCACTATTAGCTAATCCCCAAGCAGTCTCAATTAGCTCTTTGTCATCAATCCTAACTAGGCTACCCAAGCTGACATAGAGAACAGAGTTAGGGGCTTGTCTATTGAGCCACTCGATGCAGCTGTTGTCTTCTTCTAGTATGCTAGTCGATGAGGCCAAAGGTACCATTTTGTGTAAAGGGCCTATTGGAAAAAAGGGCACCTTGTAAGTTCTTGAAGGCGTAATAACATTGAACTCTCCAAGTCTTGCATCGTGTTCCATATAGTCGCGACAGATGATCTGTTATCACTCATTGCTCTAAAGAAGTCTAGTATGTGTTCTGCAACTGTATTATTGAAAGCAGGAATTGGTACATCCTTAAATCTCAAGGGATGAAGCTCCGGTAATGGATCCAACAACTGAGAATCTGGAATTATAGTGAGTAATCAATGCAAACTTAAGCGAAAGATACAACATAATTGAAGAAAAAGATTATAAGCTATACCAGTTAGTGGAGAATATATCTTAGTCATGTTAATACGTGTACTTAAGGTCCTATGCTTTCTATGGGCCTTTTGGCCCTGTTACTTCTAGTACTCACTCCGTTCCATTTTACTTGTCATTTTTTTTTCACGCTATATAAGAAAACATTAACTAAAAGCGTAATTTGACTAAATTATCCTTGTTTAGTATTTGATCTCACTTTAATACTACTATCTTTTCCACCACATTAATTTCTTTCCACATTTATTGAGTAAGGGTAAAAGTGAAAACTAGTAGTTAATTATATCTTGGTTTTCTATAATGACAACTATTTTGGACCATTTATTTTTAGCAAGGACGGCTAGTAAAATTGACTGGAAAGCGTACCTTTCATTGCTATTTTTATTTTCTATAATGTTAGCTTGAGATGAATGTAAATATGGAACACGGTCTGTGAGGATTCATATAGCCGATCTCAACTTTTTTGTGACTGAAGAATAGTTATTGTTATTGAAATGATTTTTCACTAAAATCTTGAAGCAGAGGATGTGTTTGTTCTCATACCTTCAAAAGGAAAATATTTTTCTGGTTGCTGAAAAATGGTGACCATAGAGTTCATACATGCAGCACTGAAAGTGTGCAGTACAATGCTGGGAAGCCTCAGCTGAGTGGCTACATCATCGACAAAAAACATGTTGTTGTCATAAATAATACAGGTGAGCTGATCACCTTGCACATCCTCTTCCTGTTCCTGTTCCATCATCCTAACGAGGTAATTTCTCAAGGGCGCCTTACAGCTCTCGTTCATACAATATATACTCTTTACACTCGGGAATGACATATCAATTCCCTTTAATCCATCATCCATAGAATGGAAGATGAATTCAGGATGATTGGAATAATTGGGACTATTGTATTCAGTATGTGCAACTATGACAGAAAAGCCTTGTGAATGAAGGATACTTCCAAGCTGCAGCATTGGTGTTAAATGCCCCTGGAGTAGGTATGGCACTAGTACTACACTCTGTTTCCTTTCTACTTTCATCTTTGCTTTCTTGTAATTTCTTTTCAATTCAAGAGTATAGTAGTAGTAGTAGTAGTATAACTCTCAAACTTAAAAAGTATTTGGGTTAACGTGAACCTAATAGCTTTTGCTCTCATTATGTATTTGTAGTGTACTAAGAAATTTTCCTAAAAATCTATAAATACTAACTCTAGATTCAGTTATTATTATATATTAACTTGAAATCGTTATAAAAACCTACTTTTTCTATCCCAATTTATGTGATATTTTTTTGATTTCGAAATTCAAACAAATCTTTCTTTCACCGTAGTTTTTTCATATATTTTTTAAATATCTTGAATTACAAATTATTGTGACTATAACATTTTTTGCATTGTTTTTAAATATGTAAATTGTATTTTAAAAAATCTATGCGTGAATTCATGATCAAAATAAAATTTATTGACTCTCGAAATTTAAATTTTGAATCCGTCTTTGCCTGGTACTTGGTATTGAATGAGTAGTGATAAAATTGGAACAACTCACCATTTCCAATCACAAAAAGGGAGGAACAAGAGCCACAAGTAAGCCTCATACTGTTTGTGTCCTTGATATGCAATGTTTTCAACATGTTTTGTTTTTTTAATCTTAGTAGTTCAGTTAGTTGATTATTTGAATTTTTACCTTGTTGGTGAGGGTTCGATTTCTCACCTTGTAATTTCTTTTTATTTATTATATAATAGATATTGAACCTTCTAGGTGAAAATCGGGTTACGGCTACTATATATATCATGTGATTTTATGAATATTTTCTGTAATTTTTCTCTTCTCTGGATCGAATTGAAAAAGGCGCTTCTCGAATGATTGAAAGCTTGTTTGGATAAGCATATAGATTATGACTTATAAGCATAAGCTATGCATAGCCAAAATGGCCTTACTCTATTAATTATTCCATTTAAAAAAAAATAAGAATATTAGTTAGTGCTAATAAATAAAGCCATCAACCAAGAAATTAATTGACTGGAAATTAAGTTGAAACGATCAAGTTTAAAATTTGAAAAATTGTTGGAATGCCAAGAATTGTTGAGTTTGTATTGTATTGTATTGTATTGTCTGCTAATATTTTTACTTCAATTGTTGCTTGCAAGACCATAAAGGTAACGATTGCATGCAAAAATATGGAAAAAAAGAGGAGAAAAAGATGAAGATCACTCAGAATGATAAGCGCTCAAGGTGCTTGACAAAAAGACCAGAGGAAAAAAAACACCAAAAAGAGCACTTGTGCTTCTAATTGGATATGGAAACACAGAGAAAAAATATCTAACAAATGGATAAAGCCATGGAGAAGATGGTGTAGTGAGTTAAAAGATTGATTCCGAGATTGCCAAATTGATTGCAGGACAACCATAGCTCTGGATACTCGAGCTCAAGCACCCTCCCCTACCGCTTTTCAGGTACAAAACTCCTCCCCTATGGCTGCTTTCTAGACTTAAAATTTTTAATCACATTCGCAGTTACTTGTTAATGTATTAAAGAACAGACACATTATTTAACTGAATTCAATCCTGTATATGATTTGTTGGTATACGAGGAAATATTGGTAGATATGGAGCACATTGATGCCAATAGGGTCGAAATTTCACATGCTGGATAGTGATCCTACTTTAGTCTGAGGTTCTTGCTTAGATTAGCCTGATGGGATTGAAGTATTCAACCCTGAATCATCGAGGTCTTCTTTAAATGTGACTAACCTGACTACTTGGCTAGTCTCATAGAAGACCGAGAAATCAATAAAAGAAAAAAGATGTTCCATGATTTGAACTTGGAATCTTTGGTGAGTAAGAAAAAAAAAATCAAGTTAGACCTCGTAGAAAAATGAAACAAGGGGTTCCAAAACCATATCCAAAATGGCCTTATTCTTGCCTTCTTTGGCACTTTATGACCGTCCCTCTACCCTTCAACCCAGTAAAACACTCATATATTTAGAGGAATTTATCATAGTAAGGAGGAGAGCCTTTATGTATGTCCAAAGACTTTAGATGCAGTGATTGAATGAAAATCACCCTTGACAAAATAAACACCCTATTAATTACCTTGACAAATGTTAGTTAGTTATTTATTTATCCTCTCCTCTAGCCTAATCACTCTGTTTCAGAAAATACCGTGGTGTTTATCACTCCAAAAACTATCATTTCTGCGTGTGAAGTTGTTCACTAGTATTTACATGATCATAATTGGACTGACCAAGGGTTGTGCCTCAGGTCAGTGTTGGGGTCAGGTCGGGTCAAGTCCTAGTCTATGTTAAGGGTGGGATTCCAAGTCTGGGTCCATGTCATAGTATTTTCCCATATTATACATAAATACACATGGGACAACATTTTCTTTATACTAACCGAACACCAGGAAATAAGTAAGAAAACCATTTATATTCCACAAAAATGTTTTCTAGGAACACATATTCATTCATACCAAACACAACCATTGTTTTACTAGCTCCCTCGTTGTATACTACATATTATATTTTTAACATAGGGATAACAAAGAGTAAATATATCTCAGTTCTAACAACTAGCAAACAATAAGTCAAAGTTCCCAACTTATTGAACAAATCAACAGACTAAAATAAGAAAGTATTGTGATTGTAGCAGGTTGCTATATTGCTTCAGCATTTGCCCCACGGACTTCAGAAAAATTCACTAATTATCTTATTCTTCCTTTTGTAATTAAGGACTTTTTGTCTTGCCAGGCGAACAGGCAACAAAAAGAATGTAATTCTTCTAACTTCAGGACTCTATGATACACTTGCTTGTTATATTTGATCCAACAACAGGCTATGGCAGAACGAACCGTGATGGCAAGGCAGAAATGAAGTCTACCAAATCATTTAGATTCTTATGTGAAGTACCATTAATCTGCATACCAGCAACTATGTTTTGTTTCATGTCTACTACTCGTTTCTTCAGATCTTTGCCTTCTTCACTTAACATTAGTTTTCTTACTGTTTTCTCTATGACCGTTCTCTGGATAACCTCCAATTCGAACCCAACCTTGTATATTTGGCTCAGATACCTAGCTGTCACCGGCTGGTCTGCTACAAATGGCCTGCATATCAAAGGGACTTCCTCCAAAATACTTTCAAGCGTAGAATTCCAACCACAATGAGTGAGAAAGCCTGCTACCGCGGGATGTGCAAGCACCTGTTTTTGTGGCGCCCATTTCACTATTCGTCCTCTTTCTCCTACCATTTTCTCAAAACCATCAGGCAGTGCCTCAGCACATTGAAAGCCAGAGACAGAGCCAGGTCGAATAACCCACAAGAACGGTTGATCACTATTAGCTAATCCCCAAGCAGTCTCAGTTAGCTCTTTGTCATCAATCCTCATTTGGCTACCTAAGCTGACATAGAGAACAGAGTTAGGAGCTTGTCTGTCGAGCCACTTGATGCAGCTGTTATCTTCTTGTAGTATGCTAGTCGATGAGGCCATAGGCGCCATTTTGTGAAAAGGACCTATTGCATAGAAGGGCACCTTGTAATGTTCTTGAAGGCATAACAATATTGAATTCTCCATGTCTTGCATCGTGTTCCAAATAGTCGCAACAGATGATCCTATATCACTGATTGCTCTAAAGAAGTCTAGTACTGGTTCTGCAACTGTATTATTAACAGCAGGAATTGGTACATCCTTAAACCTCAAGGGATGAAGCTCTGGTAACGGATCCAACAACTGACAATCTTGAATTGTAGCGAGTAATTAATGCAGGCTTAAACGAAAGATACAACATAACGGAAGAAAATGATTATAGGCTGAATTATCCTTCCAGTACTCACTTTGTTCCATTTTACTTGTCATTTTTTTTTGCACGCCCCATAAGAAAACAATAACTAAAAGTGTAATTTGACCAAATTATCCTTATTTATAATTTGATCTCAATTTAATACTACTCTCTTTTCCACCACATTAATTTCTTTCCACATTTATTGAGTAAAGATAAAAGTGAAAACTAATAGTTAATTATATCTTGGTTTTCTAAAATGACAATTATCTTGGACCATCTATTTTTTGTAAGGACGGCAAGTAAAATCGACTAGAAAGGTACCTTTCATTTATATTTTTATTTTTATTTTCTATAATGTTGGCTTGTGATGAATGTAAATAGGGAACATGGTCAGTGAAGATTCACATAGCCGACCTCAAATTGTTTGTGACTGTAGCATAGTTATTGTTATCGAAATGATTTTCATTAAAACTTGAAGCAGAGGATGTGTTTGTTCTCATACCTTCAAAAGGAAAATATTTTTCTGGTTGCTGAAAAATGGTGATCATAGAGTGCAAATATGCAGCACTGGAAGTGTGCAGGACAATGCTGGGAAGCCTTAACTGAGTGGCTACATCATCAACGAAAATCATGACATTATCATAAACGATACACGCGAGCTGATCACCTTCCTCTTTCATCATCTTAACAAGGTAGTTTCTGAGGGGCACCTTGCAGTTCTCATTCAAATCATATATGTTCTCTAAACTTGGTAATGATATTTCAATTCCCTTTAATCCGTCATCCATAGAATGGAAGACGAATTCAGGATGATTGGAATATTTAGGAGTATTGTATTCAGGATGTGCAATTATAACAGAAAAGCCTTGTGAATGAAGGATACTTCCAAGCTGCAGCATTGGTGTTAAATGCCCCTGGAATGGGTATGGTACTAGTACTACACTCTGTTTTCTTTCAATTTTCATCTTTGTTTTCTTGAGTTTCTCTTCTATTCAAGAGTTTAGTAATAGTGTTCTTGAAGGAAGTTTATATATACAAGTTTATAGTTAATTTTGTACTAGTTAATTTAATTTGTTTTAACTTTGTATTATTAAGGTCAAAACTTCATTTACAAATTTTGTACTGGTTAGTTTAATTTGCTTTACCTTTGTATTATTTAGGTCAAAACTTCATTTACAAATTTTGTACTGGTTAGTTTAATTTGCTTTACCTTTGTATTATTTAGGTCAAAACTTCATTTACAATTTTTGTCCTAGTTAATTTAATTTATTTTACCTTTGTATTAAGGTCAAAACTCCCTTTACAAATTTTGTGTACTAGTTAATTTTAATTTGTTTTACCATTGTATTATTAATGTCAAGACTTCATTTTATCTCATAAAGCTACTCAACTTTGAATTTTATTCCAAAAGTCACTCAACTATGAGTGTTTTACTTACAAAGTCACTCAATTTAGATTTTTATTCCAACAGTTACCCACTTATGAAGTCACTCATAGTCGAATGTCCATATAAATATTGAATATCAAATGAGTTGAAAACAAAATCAATAAATACTCTTGGGTGAAGTTGGGACCTGGGATTGGGGTCAGGAGTCGTCAGGTCCTCGTCGGGGTTGAGGTCTCCGGATGGAGTCATGGATCTGGGTTGAGGTTAGGTCCAGAGTTAACTTCGGGTTGCAGTTCGTGGCATGGGGTCAGTTGTCAGGTCCTAGGTTAAGGTTAGGTCGGGGTCTGGTCGAGGATCAAGTTTTGAGCCGGTGTCGAGGATCAAGTTTTGAGCCGGTGTCGAGGTCAGGGTTTTTGTTTTAGGTCAGTGTTGTGGTGAGGTCGGGTCGAGTCAAGTCCGTGTCTATGTTATAGGGTGGTTCTAGGTCTAGGTGTACAAAGATACTCATGGGACAATAATATTTTTTACTAATCAAACACCAGAAAATAAGTAAGAAAATCATTTATTTTCCACGAAAATATTGTCCTACCAACTAGGAAACAATATGTCAAAGTTCCCAGCTTATAAAACCAATCAACAAACTAAAGTAAACTGCTTCAGCATCAAGTAAAAGTTCACTTCTTATCTTATTCTTCCTTTTGTGATTAAGGACTTGTTGTCTTGCCAAGCTAACAGGCCACAAATATATGGTTTGATCTCAAAAATAACTTCAAGACTCTATGATACACTTGCTTGCTATATGGTTTGAGCTCATGATTGCCCCAACAACAGGCAATGGCGGAGCGAGCCGTGATGGCAAGGCAGAAATGAAGTCTACCAAATCATTCAGATTCTTATGTGAAGTGCCTTCAATCTGCATAGCAGCAATTATGTTTTGTTTCATGTCTACTACTCTTTTCTTCACATCTTTGCCTTCTTCACTTAACATGAGTTTTCTTATTGTTTTCTCTATGACCGTTCTCTCGATAGCCTCCAATTCGAACCCAACCTTGTATATTTGGCTCAGATACCTTGCGTTCACTGGTTGGTCTCCTAAAAATGGCCTGCATATCATAGGGACTTCTTCACAAATACTTTCAACCGTAGAATTCCAACCACAATGTGTGAAAAAGCCTGCTACCGCGGGATGTGCAAGCACCTGTTTTTGTGGTGCCCATTTCACTATTCGTCCTCTTTCTCCTACCATTTTCTCAAAACCATCAGGCAGTGCCTCAGCACATTGAAAGCCAGAGACAGAGCCAGGTCGAATAACCCACAAGAACGGTTGATCACTATTAGCTAATCCCCAAGCTGTCTCAATTAGCTCTTTGTCATCAATCCTCACTAGGCTACCCAAGCTGACATAGAGAACAGAGTTAGGGGCTTGTCTATCGAGCCACTCGATGCAGCTATTGTCTTCTTCTAGTATGCTAGTCGATGAGGCCAAAGGTGCCATTTTGTGTAAAGGGCCTATTGGAAAGAAGGGCACCCTGTAATGTTCTTGAAGGCGTAATAACATTGAACTCTCCAAGTCTTGCATCGTGTTCCATATAGTCGCGACAGATGATCCTATATCACTCATTGCTCTACAGAAATCTAGTATCGGTTCTGAAACTGTATTTTTGATGGTAGGAAACGGTACATCCTTAAATCTCAAGGGATGAAGCTCCGGTAATGGATCCAGCAGCTGAGAATCTGAAATTGCATAGAGTAATCAATGCAAACTTAGCAAAAGATGAGCATAATGGAAGAAAAATGTACCAAAATATTTTACTGAAACTGTAAAATAACTTTACTTGTCATTTTTTCTGTTTGCACGCCCCTTAAGAAAACATTAACTATAAGGATGATTTTTTCATTTAGATGTTGAAGCAGAGTATGTGTAATTGTTCTCATACCTTCAAAAGGTAAATATTTTTCAGGTTGCTGAAAAATGGTGATCATAGAGTGCAAATATGCAGCACTGAAAGTACGCAGGACAATGCTGGGAAGCTTCAACTGAGTGGCTACATCATCGACAAAGAACATGACGTTGTCATAAACGACACAAGCAAGCTGATCACCTTCCTCTTCCATCATACTAACAAGGTAGTTTCTGAGAGGTGCCTTGCAGTTTTCGTTCAAATCATACATGTTTTCTAAACTCGGAAATGATAGGTCAATTCCTTGTAATCCGTCATCCATAGAATGGAAGACGAATTGAGGATGATTGGAATAATTAGGAGTATTGTATTCAGTATGTATAATTATAACAGAAAAGCCTTGTGAATGAAGAATACTTCCAAGCTGTAGCATTGGTGTTAAATGCCCCTGGAATGGGTATGGCACTAGTACTACACTCTGTTTTCTCTCTATTTTCATCTTTGCTTTCTTGAATTTCTGTTCTTGAAGGAAGTTTATATATAAGTTCTTGATTAAGGTTTGGAACTATGAGGACTGCAGAAGCGGATCTAGCTAAGTATGGTTTGACGTGAACCCAATCAGGGTCGTATCCAGGATTTCGGAATGATGGGTGCACTATTATGAAAAAGTGGATCTAGTTGATTTGATATTTAGGTTTTTATCATTTAAAATAGTTAAAATTTTAAAATTATAGGTCCAAAATTGAAATGCTTAATTAAATAAAACGTCAAAAGTGCTATCAATAACAACTTAGAGAGGTGTTACCCAATTTTTAGAAAGAAAAATAAAACAAGATAGATATAAATTTCAAATTTCTAACCTCACTAGAGGTGCACCCAATCATCGTCACATTATATGATACTTCATGACTCATGTGTGGTTCACACATTTATATTTAACAAAAAATTAAAAAATATAACACTATTATATATGATTTCGGGAGGAGAGCATGGGTTCACATGAAGCCGGTGACTCTGAACCCAATAGTTTTTACGGAGATCATGCATTTATATTGTACCAAGATTGTGTTTCAATGGAGTTCAATTTTCCTATGTTCATTCATTAAAGAAAAATTTCATGTTAATTGTGTATTTCTCACTATCCAACACACCTCATCTTTGCTCCTACACACAGAGCCTCATCCTCACCGCTCCACCTTCCATAATGTTTGTCTAAGTTATACACAAATACTTTTAGGATAATATGTTTTGTTTACATATTGCATAGAAGAAAATAAACAAGAAACAGACTTAATTTCCTTGAAAATATTTTTCATGAAAAACGTTTTCTCTTATATTGAATATACCCTTTCACTAAATATCTAGCGTAAAACTAATTATTATTATTATATATTAACTTGAGATCGTTCTAAAAACCTATAACCTTCACTTTCTATTGATTAGGTGTGTTTGGTCATAAATTTTAATTTATTCTTTTACTTTTTCTAGAGTTGTAAAAAATCTAATAAAATTTTGAAAAAATACCAAAAAGTTATTTTCACTTATTTCACTCCAGATCACTCACAAAAAATTAAAAACAATTTCAATTTTTAAATATCATTTTTTTTTACTTTAAAACTAAAATTTTGCTACTAGTTGATTTTTAATGAGTGGTAATGATATTGGGAAAACTCACCTTGTTAATCACAAAAAGGGAGTGTAATTCTAGAACTATGATTTCTTTGGAGGCTTAGCCACAAGTAGAAGATGCCTCGAATTTGACAATGGTATTATTTGTCTTTATATATGTATTGTCTTCTAGTCCAATAATTCAGTATTCATTGTCGAGAAAATAATATCAAGAAAAGTTGTCATTTTATGTAGAATTTTTTTATAATGTGGTCCTTTTGTACAATTACTATTTGTTTTTTTTTGTGTTTGAGCAGACCGGAGAGGGGCGATGAAAATTTTAATAGTTCGGTTAGTTGATTATTAAAAAATTTATCTTATTGTTTAGAATTTTTAGTTTTGGCAAGCGTAAATTTTTTGACGGGGTGCTCGAAATTCGTTTGAAACTCTGTGTCATTAAATTTGATATTCTAGACTCAACCGAGCAGTTGATACTTCCAATTGAGGTTGTCTCAACAAAAACTGGATCCCACACTCAAACTCCATTTTATTTCAAATTTCACGAGGGGGGTCGAAATTAGTCCGAAGCCTCGGGATCTGCACTAAAGGTCATATTTTTTTTAATATATACATACAGTAGATGTTAAACCTTCTTATTGAATACAGTGTCTCGACCACTATATGTATTATATCCGATTTTATCGATATCTTTTGTAATTTTTCTCTTCTCTAGATAAAATTGAAAAAAGAGTTTTTCGAATGATTAAAGACTTGTTTGGATGGGCTTAAATGTCTTTAAATATAAGTTAGGAATTCTGACTTAGTGATATATTTTTGTTACTTTATCCAACAACAATATACTTAAGATAATCCCACAAATCCCACAATTGAGATATGGAGAGCATGAAGTGTACGCAGACCTTACTTTACTTTATCGACTCTTTTTCAGTTTCCCTAAACACTACAAAAGTATTTAGAACATCTAAAATAAGTCAATATAAGCAAGCTCATAGTTAAACACAAATTGCTACGCTGGCAAAGTGCTTCTTTTGAGTATTTATTTCTCAAAATAGTAGATTTTGAAAGTGTGGTCAAACATGCTCTTATTCATTAGCACCTAATTTATTACAAAAATAAATCCATGATCAAAGGAGGAAATAACTCTTACATGTACTCTCTAGTAGACATACTACAAGCAGGCACTTGAATAGTGGGAATGTGAACAAATACAATTGAAAGAGGAGCAATGGAAATTGGATCAGAGGGGTTCACTCTTATAGCTTTCAAGAGAGGGATTCTTCCAAAATGATCCACATTAAGTTCCTTTCCATTCAAAAGCACTGTTTGGCTATGTAAATCACCATCTTTGGCTGTAAGGTGATATTCTTCCCTCTCAATTCCGTGTCTCGGGTTCTGATCATTTGTGAGTTGTAGCAGCATTGGCGACTCGTTTGTGTTAGCAAGAGTGACTGAAAGACTAATATTAACTGTTGTACTACCATGCATGTTGATCAACATCAGTGTGATTCCTTCCTGCAACATATCGATTATGTAATTAGACATCACAATCTCTCATGTACGAATTTACACTATTTATACTTACAGAAGATTTTGAACAGTGAGCGTATGAGCGCAGTTTTTTCATTCCTTGGAACTGTGTCGATAGAACATTCCTTCCCATCAAACGATGCCATAAAAGAGCACTGTACGCATGAAAGAGAATGCAAGTAACAATAAGTATAATGCTAAACAAGTATGTTACATTACGAAGTTAAACGTGTTCTACATTAGTTCAGTAGATGATGCAGTTAGTCTTGTTTTCAAGAAAACAACATTGAAGAGCTGCTAAGGCATACCCATAATAATCAGGATTTGGATGAAAGTTTGTGGTGTTGAGGAGACCGTAGTTGCCACCAACCAATGTTTGTCGACAATATTTCTTAGTATCGAACGTGGCTGACATCCCAATCTGATCCAAGTACCTATATATTGCAAGATGCAAAATCACTTCTATGAAATATTGACAAGAAAGTTACCAGAGGTATAGATAGACCAGTTAGGTTGAATTATTACCAAAAGCTGGACACGAAGCTATTTGAAACAAGATTGCGACCACTGTTATAAACTCCTCCACTTTCACCAACCCATGCTACAGCTGAAGTTCCAGAATTTCGGAGAACGCCTTGAAGATTTTGCAAGTATTTGGATTCTTCATCCAGATGAGAAGGTTCAAGTATTTTCTGAACTAGGTTGGGGTCATTGCCTAAATATGAGATGATCCGTTTGTTAGCATGATGGACAACTAAATGATTGTATATATTACTATAATTATATTAGCATGATCATATACAGTTGTTGTAGAATCAAAGGAATAAATATTGTGATAGAATAGCTGATTTGGAGGGATAGCAAGGCAGATTTAGAGGGATTGAATAGCAGATTTGTAGAGATAGAATAGCTGATCTTTAGGGATAGGATGGCGGATCTTTCGGGATGTGTAATCTTTATTTTCTCTATATAATGGAAAGACTCTCACTTTGAGGGGCATTCAGCAGAAAATTGACACCGTTATAACAATTACAGTGGCTGAGCTAGGTGCCTAGGATTAGGAGAAAATTAAAGCTTACAACAACAACATACTCAGTGTAATCTCACAAGAGACCTTACCCCTTACCTTGGGAGGCAGAGAGGTTGTTTCTGATAAACCCTCGGCTCAAGGAAAAGCATATTGAAAAAAGAAATAATGTAAGTGAAGAAATCATGGAAAATTACTATAGGAAGTATGATGACTATTCTGAAAAAAGGAACAGTAACTGCAACACAATATTGCGATAATCGAAGTTCAAGAGACGAAAGATAGAATCAGAAATCGAAGGACAAGAAACTACATGAGAAATACTACGACTACAGGGAATATTAAAGCTTCATCACATAAAAAGAGCTTAACGTACCTCCACCAACACTGTAAATGTGATGTGTAACTACTTGAAGAGAATTGGATGCTTTATTTATAAATTTTGGAAACCAAATAGCATCAAATATTCCTCCTGGTGCAAGGATTAATGGCACAACATCCTTCCCTTTATATATATCTTGCACTAATTTGTGAAGAGCTATAACATCATAAGCGTACTGATCGGCTGAAATAGCTGGACCTATTCCGTTTCCATTCAATTCATTTCCTGGAAAGAAACTACAAATGTAAATCAAATGTAGCAGAGAGTAGGCCAAGAAATGAAATATCAGTCAACAGTTTCAGAGTTGGCTTGTGATATTGTGTTCCTATTTGAAGGAAGTGATTCATGCGAACCTGTCTTACGGAAGCCCTTTGACATTTATTTTCTTGTTCAAGAGAAAGATTATTGATATACTGTCAACTACAACAGAAAGGTTCCCTATCACCCTGTATGAAGATCTAATTACTGGAAATGGATGCATATGCTCTCTCATAGGATAACAAAAAAGAATACTCGATAATTCTCATACTACTTGCTCCTGACAGTATTGTTAATTCTATTACGTTTATGCTAAATTTGCATATCAGAATACCCTTAAAATAACTATAGTTAAAGAACGGAGAGAGTTTCATACCAAGCTCCCAGCCGTGGATAGTATAACCTCTGTTAACTGTATATCTGATTAAAGACGCTGCATTGCTGGAATCCCAATCTCCCAAAGCAGTGCGGCCATCAGAAGCTATTTTCTTTCCATTTAAAGTATTCAACCCAAAAGTTACTTTTGCCCTGCAATGATATACATAATAGCTCTTCACTAACAAGGACACAGTCCATAACTATCACGTCCCTATACGATTTTCCTCACTCAAGTTTAAAATGCAGAAAACTGCATGAAGTAAAGTTACCCCGTTCTCTTGAAGAATTCGTTGAGTTCATCCCAACGAGAGAAAGGCAAGCAACCTTGGGTGAATTTTAACAGCTCTGTATCATCATGGAGAAAAGGAGTACATGGTTGTTTATCATGCTTCGTTTGGTATATTAGTCTATCTTGCAATGTGCCTCCAAGTCTAATTGTTAACGGAGAAAACGCTGCAAAATGCAGGAGAAAACTTCAATAGTAACTCATTAATCAGAAAACTACTAAACAAATTTTGAAGGTATCATAGATAGGTGTCTCTCCAAAATTTTATACCTCTAATTGCATTAAAAAATACCTTGTTGCTTAGATCCTGCAATAAAGAACACTTCCCATCAGTCCAATGAGATATAAGGTTGAACATAACATAATACGCTCAAGGGTGTAGCCTAGTAGTCAATGAAGTGGATTGATAACCACCAGTCTTCGGTTCAAATATCAGTGAACGCAAAAAAACTAGTTGATTTCTTTCCATCTGTCCAAGTCTAGACAGAGTTACCCGCTACCTGTGTTGATGGTAGAAGGTAACATGTACCCCATTAAATTAGACTTCCGTAATGAAAATACGAAAACAAGTTTCATTAATGACATTCCGATTTCATTGTCTCCTCCCAACCCACACACCTAACG
>JAJOOE010005313.1:0-49723 GCA_036250405.1 Solanum raphanifolium | reverse complement strand
AGCTCATTAAATCTTGAATCAAGCATATGTGAGAAAACCTTTCACAAATCCATGATTCCTTAATATGTGAGAAAATCCTTTCACAATTTCACTGATGCTCATTTTAAAGAATCATAATTCATAAAAAAATTCCTTTTCCTAAGTCATGCATAACTTCATGAAAACGTCAATCATAGATTCATAGTTTGTTCATAAATTCATGTCATTCAGTGTTCATAGTCAAAATTCATGATCAATGCATGGGTTCATGCGATTTCAATTGGAAAGCATGTAATTAAGTTAAAATAATCAAAATAAGATCAAAATCAAACAATTGAATCAACACAATTAGAACCCATAAGGAATTGAATGAAGCCCATTCAATGTTTTTTGTTGAAGAAATTGAACTTTGGAGAATTGAAAAATCTTGGGGCTCAATGGGTGAATGGAACCAATTGATGAAACCCTATATACCCTTCTATTCAAAGCCCAAAATAAATGGAGGAGTTGGAGTCTTGATGCTCGGAGTCCCTAGCCTTCTTCTTCACCTTAGGAGAGAATTGGAGGGGATAAAGATGGATGGGATTTGAATGTTTGATTGAATAAGAGAATTGGAGGGGATAAAGATGTATGGGATTTGAATGTTTGATTGAATAAGAGAATTGGGGAAGTTTTAAGGGTGGAAGAGTAGTTATAGGGCTTAAAATAGGGGTCAAAGAGACATATTATAGGTATTATATGCATAGATTAAGACCTAAATACCCTTTAAAATAAGATGGATCCTACGGTCCGTAAAACTTTCTACAATCCATAGAATTTTCTACGGTCCGTACTGGTCAACCGTGGAACCAACTTTAGAAACCCAAATTTCATCTTACTTCCCACAAGATCTTTCTATAGTCTGTCTAAATTTCTAAGGTCGTAGACCCTATCCGTAGAACCCAACTTTAAGTCCTAAATTTTACGAAGTCTGGAACCTTCATATGGAACCCATCTACAACTCGTCAACCTTCTTATGGCTCAACCTGTTCATCCATAGGTCAAACTTCAGAAACTTGAATTACCCAAATCTCAACCACATTTCTACGAGCACCACCTACAACCCGTAGAAACTTCTACGAATCGTAGATTGGTCTCATAGGACTCAACCAGTAGGCCAAAGTGAGGTCTTTCCTATCCAACATTGGCTTTCCAATTTCCGGGGTGTTACAATATCTCTCCCTTGGGAACATTTGTCCTCGAATGAGACTCAAACTAGAATGAAATTATTAGGAGAGAAACTAACAACCCAACATGAATGCAAATCTCATAGAAATGCACAAAAACATGGAGAATCACTCGAAGCTAAATCAAACTCAAGTTTTTCATTAACATGCATGCTTATGGAAACATAAGAATGACTAAAGCACACTAATCCAATAGACTAAACCAGGAGGAACTAATATGTCAACCTAGAATAGGAGTGGAGGGAAAGAGATGAGGATATCGGGACATCATATTGGCTTCGACCTCTCAAGTATAATCCTCAACAAATTGATTCCTCCATAGAACCTTCACGGAACATCTTCCTTATTTCTCAACTTTTGAACTTTTTGATCTAAAATCTCAACCAAAACCTCTTCATAGAAAAGATTCTCTTTAACTGCCAAATCTTCTAAAGACACTATGGGTGTCGGATCTCCAACACATTTCTTTGACAAAAAGACATGGAGTACTAAATGTACCGATGCTAGATCATTAGGAAATTCAAGTTCGTAAGCAACTTTGTCAATATGCCTCAATATTCTATATGGGCCCACATAACGGGGACTAAGCTTCCCCTTCTTTACAAATCATTACACCCTTCATGGGTGAAATTTTCAAGTAGAACTAATCATCAACATTAAATTCAAGCTCTCTTCTCTAACATTAGAATAAGAATTTTGTCGACTTTAAGCCATTTTCAAACTTTCACGAATTCAGACCTTTTCCATAGCCTCATGTACCAACTCAAGCCCTATCAAAGCAACCTCACCAACTTCAAACCAACCAATAGGAAACCTACACCTCCTACCATAGAGAGTCTCAAACGGAGCCATCCCAATGCTAGAATGATATATATTATTATAAGCAAACCCAATCAAAGGTAAATGATCATTTTCATTACCCTTGAATTAATCACACAAGCTCTTAATATATCTTCTATAGTTTGAATGGTATGTTTGGCTTGCCCATCGGTCTTAGGGTTAAAAGTCGTGCTAAGTTTCACTTGAGTACCAAGACCTTGCTGAAACGACTTTCAAATCGGTGATGTAAACTAAGTACCACGATCGGAGATAATAGACAAGGTCTTTTCATGCAACCTTACAATTTTTCGAATATAAAGCTTGGCATAGTCTTCCGATGAGAAAGAATCTTAATGGGAAGAAACTGAGTTGATTTTGTCATTTTATCCATAATAACCCAATTAGAATAAAACCAACAACGAGTGCGAGGTAAACCCGTAATGACGTCCATATTCAAATTTTCACACTTCCATGTAGGAATGCTAATGTCTTGAGCCAAACCACCCGGTTTTTTATGTTCAACTTTCACTTGTTGACAATTTGGATATTTAGCTACAAATTCTGCAATATCCTTCTTCATCCCATTCTACCAATTGATTTCTCGTAAATCACAGTACATCTTGGTGGATCCCGAGTGAATAGAATACTGAGAACTATGAGCTTCTATCAGAATCTGATTCCTCAACTCATCAACCTTTGGAACACATAATCGATTTTGATATTGAAGGACACCATCCACCCCTTGGGAGAATGCCTCAATGGCTTTTTCGGAAACTGACTTCTTCAAGTTAACCAACATCATCAAGATCTTGCTTGTCCTTCACATCCGATACAAAAGACGATTTCAATTTATTATGAACAATAACACCACCCTTATTTGAATCAACCAGGCAAACACCCAATCAAGCCAATCTATGAATATCACGAACTAACTCCTTCTTATCATACTTAACATGAACAATACTTTCCATTAATAGCTGACTAAGACCATTCACCGCCACATTTGCCTTTTCGAGGTGATAGAGGACACTCTTGTCATAATATTTCAATAACTTAAGCTATCTCCTTTGGTGAAGATTCAAATTCTTTTGAGTGAACATATATTTCAAGATCTTGTGGTTAGTGAACACATTCATATGAACACCATATAGGTAATGCCTCCAAATATTTAGAGAAAACACTACCGCCGTTGATTCTAAATCATGAGTCACATAATTCTCCTGATGCACTTTCAATGTCCTTTAAGCATAAGCAATAAATTTCCCATGTTGCATCAAAACACAACCAAGACCAATTTCTAAAGTATCACAATAAACCACAAAACCATTGATCCTTTCGATAATGTCAATGTACGGGCCAAAATGAGTCTATCCCTTAATTTTTTGTATTTCTTCTCAAAAGCTTCCAACCATAGGAATTTCACCTTCTTTTGAGTCAATGTTGTCAAAGGTGAAGCAATAGAGGAAAATCCATTTATGGAACTTCTATAGTAACCAGTCAAACCAAAGAAACTCCATATATCTGAAGTGGACAATAGTCTAGGACAATTTTTAACCATCTTGGTTTTCTTAGGATTGACTTGAATACTGTCACACCCCGAGGCTACCCCCTTGATGTAAACACGTGACTTAGGATGACGAGTGACCCAAGCTAACTCCGAGCTAGCATATCATAATCATAAAACAATTTACTGAATTAAGGGATACTATGTGGAAGCTTAAATCATAAGATAAACTGAGATGGGGAAATACCCAATACTGGTCTGAATAACATACTGAATAAGAGTTTACAATACTTGATTATAACTCAAAATACTAGAATTGATTCTAACTATGTCTAAAATAAGCCTCTAATAAACTAGAGATGTTGAGACATGCCCCCAACTAACTCCAGCAAAACTAAAACTAAAAGAAAAGACTGAATAGAAAACATGTCAATCGTTCTCAAAAAATGAGGACTCACCACTGATGCTACTGAATACGGATAGGGAACCGATCTACATATGATCTGAATGATGAGGACCTGAACCTACATCACAAGAAGATGTAGAACAAAGTATGTGTTAGTACTTGAAAGGTACTGAGCATGCATGATAGGATAACGTTGAACAAATATACATAACTGAAAAAAATATACTGAGAAACGATATAATATGAACTTGATAAAGATGCTGAGCTATACTAAAAATGAACTGAACTGAATGCAATGACCAAGGACATAACATGCTGAAACTAAATACTGAAATATAACTGGTAACCTAGTTAATGCACTAGAATCTGACTGTGGGAGCTACTAATAACCTACATAAAACCACGTGAGCTAAATGTGGAGTCCGATGTATACACCCCATTGAGAGGACCCAATATACCTTGCCAGGGGTATAAATGCATGACTGATGTGATCACTAAATATAATGCCCATAGATAGGACTTAACCTATGGGGGCATGTAGGTCTAGAACTATGAGGGTGACTAAACCTAGTCTAACTCGGTATTAATCCTACTCGCAACTAGAATGTGTACCATACAACACAACTGAAATAAACTGGATAGCTCAAGATTCTGACATGCTAACTTAAAATGCAACATTAAGTGTTGATAATGAAACACTTGAAAACTAAGGCATGTATATCTGTATAAGTTGACCTAGCAAGTGTAATTCATGAACTAAATGAATACTACACAACTAGGTTGACCGACGGACTGTGGTTGGACCTACGGTCTGTCCTGGTCAACCATCATTTGGCTTCATAGAGAGGCTTCTGATGGTGTCAATCCACAAACCTGGACCATGGCCCGTGGTCTGACCTACGGTCCATAGGTCCGACCGTGGGTTGACCCTTAGCTGAATTTCTGGAGGGGTTCTGGGAAGGAGTTTAGGTGGCTAACCACCCCCACCTACGGTCAGTGGGTCAACCTATGGTCCGTAGGTGGCCTCCGTTGGTGGCACTTGCAACCTCTAAAAATTTGCATTTAGTCCTTTCTGAATCTGGGGTGTTACATTATCTCCCCCTTGAGAACATTCGTCCTCGAATAAAGACTAAACTAGCTGGGAAAATTGAGGGAAAGAGCTGCAAACCCTACCACTTGGTACTTAAAACTGAAATCTAACTGAACTAAGTTCCAAGAAGATGCAAATACGCTGAAAATGCAAGTATAACTGAAGGAACATGTTACTAAGACTGAATTTATGCAAGAGTAACTAAAAGAATGGAGAGGAACTATTACCTCAAGATGGAATTGAATCAAGGGAAAGAGATGCAGGTACTTGGCCTTCATGGCTTCTTCTGCTTCCCAAGTAGCTCTCTCTACGGACTGACTCCTCCACAAAACCTTAACTGAAGCGACTTCTTTGTTTCTCAACCGTCGAACCTGACGATTAATAATTTCTATTGGCACCTCTTCATAAGTGAGATTATCCTTCACAACCACACTTTCTAATGGTACTATGGATGCTGGATCACCTACACACTTCTTCAACAGCAAAATGTGAAAGACCAGATGTACCGCTACTAGTTCTGTTGGTAACTCTAACTCATAAGACATTTTACCAACCCTTTTCATAATTTTGTAATGACCTACATATCTAGGACTGATCTTTCCTTTCTTGACAAATCTCATCACCCCCTTCATAGGTGACACGTTTAGAAAAACCCAATCATCTATCTCAAACTCTAAGTCCATTATCCTTACATCTGCATAGGACTTCTGGCGACTCTGGGCTGTCTTAAGTCTATCTTTGATGAGTTGAACTTTTTCCATAGCATCATAAACCGAATCTGGCCCTATTAAGGTTGCTTCACATACTTCAAGCCAACCAATTGGAGTTCTACATCAACACTCATATAATGCCTCAGAAGGGGCCATCTGAATGTTGGAATGGTAGCTATTATTGTAGGCGAACTCTATAAGAGGAAGGTGATCATCCCAACTGCCTTTGAAGTCGATCACACAAGCTCTTAACATGTCCTCTAAGGTCTGAATGGTACGCTATGCCTGACCATCCGTCTGTGGATGAAATTTTGTGCTAAGATTAACCTAAGTACCAAGACCTTTCTGAAATAACTTCTAGAAATGAGAAGTAAACTGAGGACCTCTATCTAAGATGATAGAAAAAGGAACCTCATGCAACTTGACTATCCCATTAATGTAAAGCTTGGCGTAGTCCTCCACCGAATCTGTAGTTAACCGCCAAGAAATGAGCAAACTTAGTAACTCTGTCTACTATTACCCAAATGAAGTCATCATGTCTGTGAGTACGAGGTAAACCTGTAATTAAGTCCATATTGATCACTTCCCGCTTCCATGTAGGAATGTTAATATCTTGAGTCATACCTCCAGATTTCTAATGTTCTACCTTCACATGCTGACAATTAGGGCACTTAGCCACAAAATCTGCTATATCCCTTTTCATGCTATTCCACCAAAAGACTTCCCACAGATCACAGTACATCTTAGTGGCACCTGGATGAATAGAATACCTGGAGTTATGGGCTTCTGTAAGGATAGGCTGTCTCAACTCACCCACCTTAGGAATACGTAAACGACCTTGGTAGCGAAGCACACCATCTCCCCCTTGGGAGAAAACCTCAACTTTCTACTGATGAACTGCACCCTTCAATTGAAGCAATATAGGATCACTGTCTTGTTTTTCCTTAACCTCCACTACCAATGAAGATTCTAACCCATTCTGAACTATCGCACCATTATCTGATATGTTCATAAGGCAAACTCCTAAGCGAGCAAGCCGGTGAACATCTTTTGCTAATTCCTTCCTTTCTTCCTCAACATGTGCTACACTACCAATAGACAGTCTGGTAAGAGCATTAGCCACTATATTAGCCTTACCAGGATGTTAAAACACATTCATGTCATAGTCCTTGAGGAATTCAAGCCATATCCTCTGGAGAAGATTCAACTCTTTCTGGGTGAACACATACTGGAGGCTCTTATGGTTTGTGAACACATCTACATGAACACCATACAAGTAATGCCTCCAAATCCTTAGGGAAAATACTACGGATGCAAGCTCGAGGTCATGAGTCGGATAATTCTTCTCATGCACCTTAAGCTATCTAGAAGCATAAACTATAACCTTACCTCGCTGTATCAACACACAACCTAGGCCGACTATGGATGCATCACAATATATTACATAACTATCTGAACCCTTTGGTAGAGTCAAAACATGAGTTGTAGTCAACCTGGTTTTCAGTTCTGAGAAGCTCTTCTCACACTCATCTGACCACTGAAACTTAACCTTTTTTTAGTCAACTTAGTCAATGGAGAAGCTATGGATGAAAATCCTTCCATGAACCTTCTGTAATAACCGACTAAACCCAAGAAACTTCTGATATCTGTTGGAGAGGTAGGTCTGGGCCATTGTTTCACTGCCTCTATTTTCTGAGAATCCACTCGGATCCCTTCGCTAGATACTATATGACCAAGGCAAGCAACTGATTGTAGCCAAAACTCACATTTTCTAAACTTAGTGAATAACTGGTGATCTTTGAGAGTTTGTAGGACAACCCTCAAATGAGTCGCATGCTCTTCCTCATCCCTAGAGTAAATGAGGATATCATCAGTAAAGACGATAATGAACAAGTCCAAATACTGCTTGAACACCCTGTTCATTAAATCCATGAAAGCTGCAGGAGCAGTGGTTAGTCCAAATGACATAACTACAAATTCATAATGACCACACCGAGTTTTGAAGGCTATTTTCGGGATGTCACTATCTCTGACTCTGAGCTGATGATAACCGGATCTGAGGTCTATCTTCGAAAATAACTAGCACTCTGAAGTTGATCAAACAAGTCATCAATCTTGGGGATAGGGTACTTATTCTTGATTGTGACTTTGTTCAACTACCGATAGTCAATGCACAGCCTGAGAGAACCATTCTAATTTCACGAACAACACTGGTGCACCCCATGGGTAAATGCTAGGTCTGATGAAGCCCTTATCAAGAAGGTCTTTCAACTGCTCCTTCAATTCCTTAAGCTTAGTTGGAGCCATTCTGTAAGGAGGAATAGAGATAGGCTGTGTATCTAGAAGAAGATCTATTCCGAAGTCGATTTCCCTTTTAGGAGGAACTCCGGGAAGATCTTTTGGAAACACTTCTAGGAAACTCATTCACTACTAGAACTGACTCAAGAATTGGGGTTTCGTACTGGAACTGACTCAAGAATTGGGGTTTCGTACTGGAACTGACTCAAGAATTGGGGTTTCAGAGCTGGAATCCTTAACCTAAACTAGATGATAGAGATACCCCTTAGAGATCATCTTTGTGGCCTTAAGGTAGGAAATGAATCGACCCATAGGAACTGAGCTACTACTCTTCCATTCTAAGACTGGTTCACTTGGAAACTGAAAATGAACGATCCTAGTTCTACAATCGATTGAGGCATAATAGGAATGCAACCAATCCATGCCTAGAATGATATCAAAGTCTACCATTTCTAACTCTACAAGATCTGCTGAGGTGACTTTCTGAGAGACTGTGATAAGGCAATTTATGTATACCGTTTAGCTATGGCTGGGTCACCCACTGGAGTAGAGATTGAGAAGGGTTCAAAGAGATTTTCTGGACTGACACAGAAGTTTACTGCTATATAGGGAGTTACAAAGGAGAAAGTAGCCCCTAGATCTAACAAAGAATAAACATCTAAATGAAAGACTCGTAGCATACCAGTAACCACATCAAGAGAATCTTCCTGATCCTGGTGAGCTTGCTGAGCATACAACTTGTTCTGGTGCTGACCGCCACTTGTACCAAATAAAGTACCATGTTGAGTTGGGTGACCCGTTGGTGCTGCTGAAGCTATAGACTGAGCCCTGTTAGTGTTACCCCCTGTCTATGTTTAGAAGAAGGGCAATCCCTCAACATGTGACCAGTCTCACCACACCTAAACCATCTATCCTTTCATGCAAAACACTAGCCCTGATGGTTCTTACCACACTTTGGACAAGTTGGGTAGGTCCTAGTACTTGAAACACTCCCCTGAGACTTAGAGCCTCATGCCCTACCTTTTTTATCCTATTGAAACCTGGGGGATAGAGCACTAGCTGATGAAGGTGCTGGAGCTGAAGATTTCTGCTAAAACTACGAGCGATTTCCACTATCCAATTTCTCATGAGAGTACTCATATTCCTTGTTCTAGCCTTCTTGTTGTCCTTAGCTAGTTCTCCAAGCTTATCTCCCTCAACCTGCTAAGCATGAGTCATGAGCCTAGAGATGTTCATATCTTCCAACAACATAACATTTCGGCACTCTATCTTTACCAAGTTCGATACCCCAAATAGAAACTTACTTATTTGTGCCCTGGGATCGGAAACCATAACGTGGAGCATACTTAGAGAGCTGGGTGAACTTAAGTTCGTACTCTTGGACTGACATAGAACCTTGTCTCAAATTCATGAATTCATGTGCCTTAGCCTCTCTCAACTCTCTTGGAAAGAACCTGTCCAGAAAAGCTATAGTAAAACATCCCCAAGTCACAGGAGTTGTATTCTCACCCCTCTTTTCCTTTCATTGAGTGAACCAAATGTGAGCTACATCCTTGAGCTAGTAGGATGCCAATTCTACCCTATCATTTCCAGTCATTTGCATCACTCTAAAGATCTTCTTGACCTCACAATAAAGTTCTGGGGTCTTCACCAACTTATGACCCTAGAAACTTAGGCGGATTCATCCTAACAAAATCACGAACCCTAGCTGTCACTGATCCACCATTACTATTAGTAGGAACTGGAACTTGTTGATTGTTCTGATTGGCTACACTCTTAGCCAAAAGCTGAATAGCGTTCTGAAACTCTGCATTCGAAACCTCATGGTCTGTGACTGGAGGAGTTGCGTTAGCATTGCAGGCATTGGCATTCCTTGCATAAGCTCTACAAGGAGGCATGATCTGAAATGCATAACGTCGAGTTAGAAAGGATATCATACCCATGCATGATAAGAATAACAAGAAAGTGAAGATTTTCCTAAAACACTTCATAGCCTCCCCGTCATAGGTGTGGCACACTTCACACTCATGAAAGGGACTCTACTTAGTTTGGCTTTTCCGACATCCTAGGACTCTTAAACCTAATGCTTTGATACCAAGTTTGTCAAGCCCCAAGGCTACCCCTTTGACGTAAACACGGGACTTAAGATCACGAGTGACCCCAAGCTAACCTTGAGCTTGCATATCATAAGCATATAACTATTTACTAAATTAAGGGATACTATGCGGAACCTTAAATCATAAGATAAACTGAGATAGGGAAATACCCAATATTGGTCTGTATAACTTACTGAATAAGAGTTTACAATACTGGATTATAACTCAAAATACTAGAACTGATTCTAACTATGTCTGAAATAAGCCTCTAACTGACTAGAGATGCTGAGACATACCCCCAACTAACTCTAGCAAAACTGAAACTAAAAAAAAAGACTGAATAAAAAACATGTCAATAGTCCTCGAAGAATCAGGACTCACCACTGATGCTGTTCAATACGGATCGGGAATCGATCTACATGTGATTAGAATGCTGAGGACCTGAACCTACATCACGAGAAGATGTAGTGTAGAGTATGCGTCAGTACTTGAAAAGTACTGAGCATGCAGGATATGATAACGCTGAAAAAATATACATAACTGAGTAAAATATAATGAGCAACGATATAATATGAACATGATAAATATACAGATATATACTAAAAATGAAGAATGCAATGACCAAGTACATAACATGCTAAAACTGAATACTGAAATATAACTGGTAACCTGGTCAATGCACTAGAATCTAATTGTGGGAGCTACTAATAATCGACGTAAAACCATGTGAGCTAAATATGGAGTCTGATGTATACGCCCTATCGAGAGGACCCAATATACCTTGCCAGGGGTATAAATGCATGACTGGTGTGATCACTAAATATGATGCCCACATAGGGGACTTAACCTACGGGGGCACGTAGTTCTGGGACTATGAGGGTGACTAACCCTAGTCTAACTCGGTATTAAGCCTACTCCCAACTAGAATGTGTACTATACAACACAACTGAAATAAACTAGATAGCTCAAGATTCTGACATGCTAATTGAAAATGCAACATTAAGTACTGATAATGAAACATTTGAAAACTAAGGCATGTATATCTGTATAAACTGACCGAGCAAGTGTAATTCATGAACTAAACGAATCTACACAACTAGGGTTCTGAATTTCATGCAAAAATTAAAGAACATGGTTACGAAAGCGTAATATTCTAATTAGGATTACTCTAACAACTAAATCATAACAATTATTTGAAGTTCTAGAAACCCTAGGTCTAAACAATATGAAGGGAATCAAGAATCTGAGTGAATTCTAGGGACCTAATGGGTGAAAGGAACCCACTAGTGAAATCCCACATACCTGGTGATGAACTGAAGAAATCTTTCGATTTCAAGGCTGGAACTGAAGAAAACTTTGTTGTTGTTCTTGAGGATGTTAACGCCTAAATTCTCCTATTTTTGCTCTAGCTTTGGTGAAATTAGGGGAATGAGTCGCTTAGGGTAAAATTTGATCAAGTTACTAGGCTAAAACTTACCAAAACGGCGTAGGTTTAGGGTTAAACGACGTATTTTAGGTGTCCAACTAGGGAAAAGACAAACAACCCCTGACTTAAAAACTGTCAAGGCCAATCGATGGGCCTGACCAACGGACCGTGGTTGGACCTCCGGTCCATCCTGGTCAACCATCATTTGGCTTCAGAGCGGGGCTTCTGAGGGTGTCGATCCACGGACCTGGACCACGGCCCATGGTCTGACTTACGGTCCGGTCGTGGGTCGACCCTTAGCTGAATTTCTGGAGGGGTTTTGGGAAGGAGTTGAGGTTTCTGACCACGGACCCCACCTACGGTCCGTGGGTCAACCTATAGTCTGTAGGTGGCCTTCGTTGGTGGCACTTGCAACCTTTGAAAATCTGCATTTAGTTCTTTCTGAATTTGGGGTGTTACAAATACCTTCACTAGAGACAATATGGACAAGGAAAGCAGTGGACCTCAACAAAAAATCACATTTACTAAACTTAGCATACAATTCACAGTCCTTGAGAATTCGCAACACAATCCTTAAACACAATCACAAACATGTTGAGATATTTTTTAAAGATCCTATTCATCAAATCTATAAACGTCGTCGGCATTAATCATAGTAAAAGACACCATAAAAAAACTCATAATGACTATACCGAATTTGAAAATTCATCTTCTGACTGTCATTCTACTTCACCTTGAATTAGTGTACCCCGACCGAAGGTCAAGTAACTCGCTCCTTGGAGCTGGTTAAACAAATTATCTATCATTGAAATAGGATACTTATTCTTTATAATGACCTTATTCAATTGTCGATAGTTAATGCACATTCGAAGGGAACCATCCTTCTTTCAGACAAACAATCCTCAAGCACCCCATAGAGAGATAGTCTAATAAAACTCTTATCCAACAAGTCCTTCTATTGAACCTTTAATTTCTTAAGTTCTATCGAGGCCAAACGGTAGGGAGGAATAGAAATATGTTGTGTATCTAGGAGAAAGTCAATGCCGAAACCTATTTCCCTTCAGGATGAGTACCAAGACTATAATCTAGAAACACTTCTAAAACTCATTTACAATCAGAACTTACTCAAGAGTAGGGGTTTCAAAATTTGTATCCCTAACCCAAACAAGATGATAAATACAACCTTTAGAAATCATTTTCTTAGATTTTTAGGATAAATATGAACTGACCCTTAAAAGCATAATTTCCCTTTTCCCATGACATGATAGGTTCATTCAAAATCTTGAATGTGACCAATCCAGTTCTATAATCTATGGAAGCATAACATGCATGTAGCAAATGCATCCCAAGAATAACATCAAAATCTAACTTATCAAGATCTACAAGATAACATGAGTGACTAAGAAATATAAATAGGACAATTTCTATACTCTCTTAGCAACAATAGAATCACCAGTATGAGTAGAGATATGAAAGGGATTAGAAAGGATTTTAGGACCAACATCAAATCTCATGGCCACATAAGGAGTAACAAAGTATAATGTAGCACCTGGATCAAGTAAGGCATAAATATCAAGGTGAAACACTTTCAACATATCAGTCACCACATTTGGAGAACCCTTATGATCCTATCGTCTAAAGAGCATAAAACATATTCTGACGAGGAACACTCGAACCAGATTCACTAGGCTGAGCTTGCCTACCATTCTTACCCTTGATAGCTTGCAAAGGAAAATCTTTCACCTTGTGACCACTCTTTCCATAACTAAAGCAACTATCCATACTTGCTAGGAATTCACCCAAGTTACTCTTACCACACCTTTGGCAAGCTGGAATAGAAGATTCATTTCCATTGCCTCCTTGAAGTTTAGGATTAGACACCTTATTTTTGTTGAACTTAAGTGTCAGAGCATTAGAAGAACCTTGATCGTATTACCTTTGCTGGTATCTCGAATGACCTTGTCCACCAAACCTAGAATATTAAAAGACATCATCACCGGTCCTTTCCCTCTTTGGACTCTCTTTCCCTTTCCCTGAGCTTCTTCTCTTCAATTTGTTGGGCATGTATCATCAAATGGGAGATTGTAACACTCCAGAGGCTAGTAGCCTAAACTAGGGCTTAACATGAGGGTTAGAGTAAAAAACGCACCTCCCCATACCAAAAAATGTAAGGTTTCATGTTAGAACGTCAAGGTACGACCCCCAAAGACCAACCAAGGGTCCTTAAGGAGAACCCTTAGAAAGTTGTCTGGCAGTGACCCACAAAGGGGGACTCACGCCTCATGGGTCAGTCCACGCCCCATGGGTGAGGGGTCATGGGTCATGACTCTGAAAATAGGCCACAAAACATCCACCCATGGTTCACCAGCATGTCATGTGGGTCCATCCATGGACCGTGGTCGTGTGGTCGTGGGTGAGGCCTAAAACTACATTTTGGCAGTTACACTTAGGGGCATTGTGGGAATTCCCAGTTTTAGTTAATACAAAGTGACGTCATTTTACACTAAACTAGACTAACTATAAAAGGTTTTTAAGTCATCAAATTAAGGCATCCAAGCCATTATTCTAAAAATTCCGAAAGAACTCATCTTATCCAAAAATTATCTCTCTAGAACTCCAAGGATGAAGAAAAGGGAAATTGAAGCTAGGGTTTGAAGGAGAAAGCTTTTCTACTCAATTTATTTGAAGATTCATAGCTAAGGTATGGTAGTCCTTCATCCATGGATATCTTTCATCCATGGAGTCCCTCCAAATTCAATTTCAAAACTAGTGATTCCCTGAAAGCTAGGGTTTTGACTCCAAGTCATGGATTCTTTTCAAAAATGATTTTAAAGATTTAATTACTGTATACTATGATTGAATTGATGATTATCATGGTTTTTATGATGAAATCTCCCATGAATCCATGAAATCCCCATATTCCCAATTTATGATCTTGTGATGTGGGTGAATTGATGAAAGAAGGATATTATGAGATTATGCTTGTAGTAATTGAGTTATTTGAATCATGTTATTATCCATGTCTAAATTAGTAATTATAGATGTGTTGATTGAATGTTATCCTTGAAGGGTAAAGTATGATGATTATGCATGATTATGAGATTTATGTATGTGTTTTCTGAACACTTTGAGAGTAAAGTGAACATGATTATGATCTAATTGTTGTGTTGTTGAAAGGTTATTATCGTATACACACTTATGCATGAATATGATATGATGTGAAAGGTTTTCTCACTATATGATGGTACCAAGGTTGAAAGGCTATTCTCACCTATTAAATCTATGAGCTATCTTATGAATTGTGTTGGATTGAGTGTCAAGGCATTCTTCCATAAATATGAACTTAAGACAATATTAAATATGTAATCCATGGAAAGTAATGCTTAGCACCGAGTGGATATTGAATATGAGATGGAAGCTTTTATACAAGTTGAGTCCAACTTCCCAATGGGACATTCTACACTAGTTGAGTCCGGGTTCCCAAAGTATGTATCTCATGAGATGGAGACCTTGTACCTCAGTTGAGTCCAAGTTTCTAGTAACAATCTCCTTATCCCATAAACTATGTGCCCCCATTGGATATTTAGCTAGTGGATCCACATAAAGCTAATAAACCATGGTTCTACGTTAGGCAAGTAGGACAACCCTTTTCAGTGTGGGTAACACCGGATTCCATGTTAAGCTCATGTTGGTTAAGGCTTATTCCCATTATGACTTATGAACTATGAGCAAGAACATGAATTATGAACTATGGCTACTCAAGAAGCTTTACTTAGTATGGGTGAGATTGTGGGATCGTATTCATGCATTGCACAAGTATGCTTTTAGGGTATTTATGATATGTTCCTCCTATGATATGATGATCTATGAGTTGATTATGTTTGTGACTTGTGTTGTTCCACTATCTTCAAAATGATGCTTTAACTTAGTAAATTGCATGCATTCAACTAAAATGTCTCTTTTTGCACGTTTTCAATGTTTTTATGCATGGCTATCATACTTAGTGCATTTTTGTACTAACCCATATTTTCCTATATTTTTCCCAAGTGTAGGCTCTGGTTCTCAAGGCGGTCCTCAATATGGTTAGAGCTTGGAATTGATCATTTCTCCTTGCTTGTTGGTGAGTCCCCATAATTCGAGGACGGATGTTATCTTAGTAGTTTCATTCATATATTTTCCTTTCGGATTATGTAGTATGGGTTGTGTCCTTATTTTTTATTCAAGTATCGTAATAGATGGCTATTTGAGACAAGTCTAGCCTTCTGCTTTCCTTTATGAAAATTTTGGACTTGAAATGCGTTGTTTTTACTCTTATTGTTCTAATTCTTTATGTTATGATATTCTAGGCGTCTTACATGGTGCCTTTCGGGGTTCTATGTGTCATGTTACATCTAGGGGGTACCTTGGGTCGTGACAAACTTGGTAGTCAAAGCACAAGGTTTAGAATGATTCTAGGATAATGTCTCATAAGCCACATCTAGTAGAGTCTTGTTCATGAGTGTGAAGCGCGGCACACATATGAATGAGAGGCTATAAGATGTTTAGTAAACCTCACTTCTTTTATTACTCTTGAGTTGTGACTTAGAGTTTAACTCTATAAAGTCCCTCTTCTAATCCTTCTCTTGTGTCTTCAGGGTATGAATACACGAAGGGCTAATGCTAGAAGGATGGAAGATGAGAATGTGAATCAAAGAGCTCCTCCTTAAGCTAATCAAGCTTTGGTTGATCCCGTGGTTAAGAATGTGACGCATGCAGAGTTTAGGTCTACTTTCCAAATGTTGGCTCAAGCCGTGACGGCTCAAGCCAATAGAGAAGTTGTAACCCTGGTGAATCCTAATGTGAAGTCGGTTGCTTCAAGGGTTAGGGATTTTCCTCAAATGAACCCTCCTAAATTTTATGGCTCTAAAGTGGAAGAGGATCCCCAAAGGTTTATTGATGAGGTTTATAAAGTTCTTGCTTTTATGGGGGTGTCTTCGGAAGAGAAGGCGAAGTTAGCTACCTACCAACTAAAAGATGTGGCTCAAGTGGAAGGGGTGAGAGACCCATATGAGCGCGCCCGGTAGAATGGGAATTGTTCAAAAAGACATTTCTTGATAGGTTCTTCCCCCTAGAATTGAGGGAGGCTAAGGTACAAGAGTTCACCAAACTTCGTCAAGGAAGTATGAGTGTTAAGGGGTATGCTTTAAAGTTCACCCAACTCTCCAAATATGCTCCAAGCATGGTGGCGGACTCAAGGGCTATGATGAGTAGGTTTATGTCGGGTGTGTTCGACTTGGTTGAAAAAGAGTGTCATACGGCAATGCTCTTCCATGACATGGATATCTCAAGGATTATGGTGTATGCTCAACAAATTGATAAGTCCAAACTCAAGGAAAAAAGTAGAGAGGTAAAAAGAGCTAGAACTAGTGATGGGAACTTCTCCAATGCTAGGTTCGATGGACAAGGTCAACTAAGGTTCAAACAAAGGTTCTCCAACCAAGGTTCCTCAAATGCTTCCCCAAGGGTCAACAAGGATAGGGTGTCTAACCCTAAACCTCAAGGAGGAAATGGTAAGGGACCTACTATGGCAAGGCCTACTTGTGCCAAATATGGGAAGAAATATGATGGTAAGTGCCTAATTGGCACTGATGGGTGTTATAGTTGTAGGAAGGTTGGCCACAAGATGAGAGATCTACCAATTCTCAAGGTTAAAGGAAAAGAATATAAACAATCTCCTCCAAGCGGTTCAAACTCCAATGCCCAAAAGTAAAATTGCTTTTATGCTCTTCAATCCTAAGGTAAGAGAGCTCCCCAGATGTGGTGACCGGTATGTTAAAAGTATTTTATATTAATGTATATGCCTTGTTATATCCCGGTGCTACTTTGTCCTTTGTGACACCTTTTGTGGCCATGAAGTTTGAAATACTCCTCGAAGTGTTAGTAGAACCTTTTTCAGTCTATACCCTAGTTGGTGACTCGGTGGTGGCTAAGTAGGTTTATAGAAGTTGTCTCGTTTCCTTGTGCCATAAAGATACTTTGGTGGATTTGGTAGAGTTATACATGTTAGACTTTGATGTGATTTTGGGTATGGATTGGTTGCATGCATGTTATGCCTCTATCGATTGTAGGACTCAGATGGTTAGGTTCCAATTTCCAAATTAGCCTATTTTAGAGTGGAAGGGGGGGGGGGGATTCTATCCCTAGAGGTAAATTTGTTTCTTGTATTAAAGCGAGGAAGATGATCTTAAAAGGGTGTATTTACCATCTTGTTAGGGTAATGGATGTTGAGTCTGAAATCCCTTCTCTAGAGTCGGTTCCGGTAGTGAATGAGTTCTTGGAAGTTTTCCCTGATGATTTGCCAGGTATTCCTCCCGAGCGGGAAATAGATTTTGGTATTGACCTTTTACCGGATACGCAACCTATCTCCATTCCTCCTTATAGAATGGCTCTGGCTGAGTTGAAAGAGCGACTAAAGGATTTATTAGATAAGGGCTTCATTCGACTGAGCATCTCTCCTTGGGGTGCTCTGGTGTTGTTTGTTAGAAAGAAGGATGAGTCTCTTAGAAAGTGCATCGATTATCGTCAATTGAACAAAGTGACCATTAGGAATACATATCCCTTTTCGAGAATCGATGACTTGTTTGATCAACTTCAAGGGCTAGTTACTTCTCAAAAATTGATCTTCGTTCGGGGTATCACCAGTTGAGGGTGAGAGGGTATGATATTCCCAAGACGGCCTTCCGAACTTGGTATGGACATTATGAGTTTCTTGAGATGTCATTTGGCCTAACAAATGCCCCGGCGGCATTTATGGACCTAATGAATAGAGTGTTTAGGCAATACCTAGACATGTTTGTGATTGTGTTTATCGATGATATTTTGATCTATTCAAGGAGTGAAAATGAACATGTGGACCATTTGAGAATTGTGTTTCAAGTTCTTAAAGACCACCAACTTTTGCAAAGTTTAGAAAGTGTGAATTTTGACTAAGATCCGTAGCTTTCCTTGGTCATATTGTGTCAATCAAGGGTATTGAGGTAGATCCTAAGAAGATGGATGCGGTCAAGAGTTGGCCTAGACCTCTAACTCCTTCCAATAATAGATGTTTTTTGGGTTTGGCCGGTTACTAGAGAAGGTTTGTTGAGGGATTTTCTTCCATTGTTTCTCCTTTGACGCCCTTGACTCAAAAGAAAGCTAAGTTTGTGTGGTCGGAAGCTTGTGAGAAAAGTTTTCAAGAGTTGAAATATAGACTTACTTCTGCCCTGGTGTTGACTTTACTGGAAGGTACGGATGGTTTTGTGGTGTATTGTGATACCTCTAGAGTTGGTTTGGGATGTGTGCTTATGCAAAATGGTAAGGTGATTGCCTATGCTTCAAGGAAACTTAAAGTCCATGAGAAGAATTATCCTACCCATGACCTTGAATTAGCGGCGGTTGTGTTTGCCTTGAAAATATGGAGGCATTATTTGTATGGGGTCCATGTGGATGTTTTAACCGATCACAAAAGTCTTCAATATGTATTTAGTCAAAAGGACTTGAATCTTCATTAATGAAGGTGGTTAGAATTGTTGAAGGATTATGAGATAAGTGTCCTTTATTACCCCAGAAAGTTAATGTGGTAGCGGATGCACTTAGTAGATTGTCCATGGATAGATTGTGATGCCTCTAGAGTTGAGTTGGGATGTGTGCTTATGCAAAATGGTGATTGCCTATGCTTCAAGGTAACTTAAAGTCCATGAGAAAAATTATCCTACCCATGACCTTGAATTAGCGGCGATTGTGTTTGCCTTGAAAATATGGAGGCATTATTTGTATGGGGTCCATGTGGATGTTTTCACCGATCACAAAAGTCTTCAATATGTGTTTAGTCAAAAGGAATTGAATCTTCATTAACGAAGGTGGTTAGAACTGTTGAAGGATTATGAGATGAGTGTCCTTTATCACCCTGGAAAGCTAATGTGGTAGCGGATGCACTTAGTAGATTGTTCATGGGTAGTGTGGCCCATGTAGAGGATGAAAAGAAAGAGTTGGTTCGTGATGTGCATAGGTTGGCCCGACTAGGTGTTTAACTAGTGGACTCCACTAAGGGTGGTGTCATGGTCCATGATGGTTCCGAATTGTCCTTTGTTATGGATATAAAGTCTAAACAAGGCCTTGATCCTATGTTAGTTGAGTTGAAAGAATCAGTACTCAAAAAGTCAGTAGAGGCTTTCTCTCAAGGGGGAGATGGGGTGTTAAGGTACCAAGGTTGATTATGTGTTTCGAATGTTAATGGTTTGAGGGAACAAATTTTAGAGGAAGCTCATAGCTCTCGATATTATTTTCATCCGGGAGCCACCAAGATGTACCGTGATCTACGGGAAGTCTATTGGTGGAACGGTATGAAGAAAGATATTGCGGGATTTTTAGCCAAATGTCATATTGTCAACAAGTTAAGGATGAACATCAAAGGCCGGGAGGCTTGTCCCAAAATATAAGTATCCCCACTTGGAAGTGGGAAGATGTAAATATGGACTTTATTGTGGGTTTTCCTCGCACCCGAAGGCAACATGATTCTATTTGGGTCATTATAGACCAGATGACAAAATCAGCTCACTTATTCCCATCAAAGTTTCTTTTTCGGCGGAAGACTATGCCAAGTTGTATATAAGAAAAACAGTGAAATTGCATGGAGTTCCTCTATCTATCATTTCCAATCGAGGTAGTCAATTTACATCGCACTTTTGGAAGTCATTCCAAAAAGGGCTTGGTACTAAGGTGAAGGTTAGCACCTCTTTCCACCCTCAAACGGATGGTCAAGCGGAATGCACCATTCAGACCTTAGAGGACATGTTGAGGGAATGCGTGATAGATTTTAAAGGAAATTGGGATGACCACTTGCCATTAATAGAGTTTGCCTACAATAATAGTTATCATTCAAGTATCGGTATGGCTCCCTTTGAAGCCTTGTATGGTAGGAGATGTAGGTCTCCGATTAGTTGGTTTTAGGTAAGTGAAATTTCTTGATAGGTCCCGAGCTAGTTTTTGAAGCCATTGAGAAAGTTCGCCTTATTAAAGAGAGTTTGAGCATGGCTCAAAGTAGACAAAATTCTTATGTCGATGTGAGAAGAAGGGATCTAGAATTTGAAGTTAATGATTAGGTCTATTTGAAAATCTCACCCATGAAGGGTGTGATGAGATTTGGCAAGAAAGGGAAACTTAGTCCCCGGTATGTTGGCCCATATTAAATTTTGAAACGAGTTGGTAAAGTTGCCTATAAGTTGGATTTGCCAAATGAGTTGGCCCCGGTTCATCTGGTATTTCATGTTTCTATGCTTAAGAAGTGTATTGGAGATCCGGTATCCATTATTCCCCTAGAAGGGTTGGGATTTGACGAAAGCCTTTCATATGAAGAGGTTCTGGTAGAGATCCTAGACTGGCAAGTCAAGAGATTGAGAAACAAGGAAATAGCTCCCGTGAAGGTTTTATGGAGGAATCATTTAGTTGAGGTGCTACTTGGGAGGCTGAGGCTAATATGAAGTCCCGATATCCTCATCTCTTTCCTTCTACTCCTATTCCAGCTTGAGGTAAATAGTTCCTCTTGAGTTTTAGTGTTTTGGGAGTCATGTGTGTTAAATGAGTTTTTCCATGATTTCCTTATGTTATGCATGTTCTTGAAAAATTCATGTTTAGTAAGAAAATGAGTTTTCATGATTTATGTTCCTCATGTTGTGCATTTAAGTATGAGTTGCCTATTTGACTTCATGAGATGAGTTGATGAACATACTTTAGTATGCTTTTGAGAATGAATTGCATATTTGCTCCATGATATTATGTTGAGCATGTTTTTAGTTGGAGAAGGTAGTTCCTCGTATGATTATGAGAAATGTTGAGTTTCATGCATAATGGGTTGTTAGATGTAGTTCCTACTTCCTTATGATGCATTGATTATGTTTGAGTTGGAGTTGAAGTTTCCTCCTTTTAATTGTGCATTATTTTTTATGTTTCATGCATGTTAGGCTGCTAGTTTGAGTCTTTAATTCTGTAAGGTGTCTAGATTGTCATTCGACGACGAATGTTCCCAAGGGGGAGATATTGTAACACTTTGGAAACTAGTAGGATAAACTAGGGCTTAACATGAGGGTTAGAGTCGTAAATGCACCTCCCCTTACCTAAAAATAAAGGGTTTCGTGTTAGGACATCAAGGTACGACCCCCAAGGACCAACCAAGGGTCCTTGAGGAAAACCCTTGGAAAGTTGCATGGCAGTTACCCACGAAGGGGGACTCATGCCTCGTGGGCCAGCCCACACCCCGTGGGTGAGGGGTCGTGGGTCATGACCCTGAAAACAGGCCACAGAACCTCCACCCATGGTTCACCAGCACGCCACGTGGGTCCAATCACGGACCGTGGTCGTATGGTTGTGGGTGAGGCATGAAACTACCTTTTGGCAGTTACACTTAGGGGTCTTGTGGGAATTCCCGGTTTTAATTAATACTAGGTGATGTAATTTTACACTAAATTAGACTAACTATAAAAGGTTTATAAGTCATCAAATTAAGGCATCCAAGCCATTATTCTAAAAATCCCAAAAGAACTCATCCTCTCCAAAAATTCTCTCTCTAGAACTCCAAGGAAGAAGAGGGAAATTGAAGCTAGGGTTTGAATGAGCAATCTTTTCTACTAAATCTCTTTGAAGATTCATAGATAAGGTATGGTAGTCCTTTATCCATGGATAGCTTTCATCCATAGAGTCCCTCCAAATTCAATTTCAAAACTAGTGATTCCCTAAAAGCTAGGATTTTGACTCCAAGTCATGCATTCTTTTCAAAAATGATTTTAATGATTTAATTACTTTATATTATGATTGAATTGATGATTATCATGATTTTTATGATGAAATCTCTCATGAATCCATGAAATCACCATATTCCCAATTTATGATTTTGTGATGTGGGTGAATTTATGAAAGAAGTATATTATGAGATTATGCTTGTAGTAATTGAGTTATTTGAATCATGTTATTATCCATGTCTAAAGTAGTAATTCTAGATGTGTTGATTGAATGTGATCCTTGATCCTTGAAGGGTAAAGTATTAGGATTATGCATGATTATGAGATTTATGTATGTGCTTTGTAAACACTTTGAAAGTAAAGTGAATATGATTATGATCTAATTGTTGTGTTGTTGAAAGGTTATTCTCATATACACACTTATGCATGAATATGATATGATGTGAAAGGTTTTCTCACTATGTGATGATTCCAAGGTTGAAAGGCTATTCTCACCTATTGAATCTATGAGCTATCTTAGGAATTATGTTGGATTGAGTGTCAAGGCATTCTTCCATAAATATGAACTTAGGAAAAGATGAAATATGTAATATGTGGGAAGTAATGTTTATCACCGAGTGGATATTGAATATGAGATGGAAGCTTTTACACAAGTTAAGTCTGGCTTCCCAATGGGACCTTCTTCACTAGTTGAGTCCGGGTTCCCAAAGTATGTATCTCATGAGATGGAGACCTTCTACCTCAGTTGAGTTCGGATTTCTAGTAACAATCTCCTTATCCCATAAACTACGTGCCCCCATAGGATATTTATCTAGTGGATCCACCTAAAGCTAATAAACCATGGTTCTACCTTAGGCAAGTAGGACAACCCTTTTCGGTGTGGGTAACACCAAATTCCATGTTAAGCTCACATGGTCTATGTCGGTTAAGGCTTATTCCCACTATGACTTTTGAACTATGAACAAGAACATGAATTATGAACTATGGCTACTCAAGAAGCTTTACTTAGTATGGGTGAGATTATGAGATCTTATTCATGCATTACACAAGTATGCTTTTAGGGTATTTCTGATATGTTCCTCATATGATATGATGACCTATGAGTTGAATATGCTTGTGACTTGTGTTGTTCCACTATCTTCAAATGATGCTTTAACTTAGTAAATTGCATGCATTCAACTACAATATCCCTTTTTGCATGTTTTCAATGTTTTTATGCATGACTATCATACTTAGTGCATTTTTGTACTAATCCATATTTTGCTACATTTTTCCCAAGTGTAGGGTCCGGTTCTCAAGGTGGTCCTTATTGTGGCTAGAGCTTGGAATTGATAATTTCTTATAGCTTGTTGGTGAGTCCTCATGATTCAAGGACGAATGTTATCTTAGTAGTTTCACTCATGTATTTTCCTTTCGGATTATGTAGAATGGGATGTGTCCCTATTTTTTATTCAAGTATTGTAATAGATGGCTAATTGAGACAAGTTTAGACTTCCGCTTTCCTTTATGAAAATTTTGGACTTGAAATGCGTTGTTTTTACTCTTATTGTTCTAATGCGTTATGTTATGATATGCTAAGTGGCTTACATGGTGCCTTTCGGGGTTCTATGTGTCATGTTACATCTAGGGGGTATCATGGATCGTGACAGATATCTCTATTTCCTTAATCAACATAGTGGTATGACACTCTTTAACAACCAAGTCAAAAATGCCAGACAAAACTTACTCATCCTTGCCCTAGATTCGGCAATCATAGTCGGAGCATACCTAGCCAATTGAGTGAAATTTAAATCATACTCCTTCACACTTATATTCTCTTGTCGAAGATTAATGAACTCAAGTACTTTCGCTTTTCCCATTTAAAGAGAAAAGAAATGATCAAGAAAAGTTCCCTTAAATTTCTCCCAATCAAGAGGACCCGATCAACCACCCTCTCACTTTTCCATTGTTCGAACCATACTTGGGCAACACCATTTAATTGATAAGCGGCCAATTCTGCCTTCTCTACCGTAGAAAATCCCATAATTCCCACTATTTTGTACACCTCATCAATAAACTCTTGAAGATCCTCATCAATCTTGGAACCATGGAACTCTGGAGGATTCATCCTAGTGAAGTCTCTTATACTTGTTACCTTCGTACCAACATTTTGGCCACGGGAGCAAAAACTTCTTTATTTGCTTGAGTCGTCATAGCTTGAGCTAATACATGGAAAACGACTCAAAATTCGGCATGAGTCACTTACTCATCCAAGGGTCAATCGGAACTTGAGGAACCTCAGGCTCCACATTCTCACCCACATTCCTTCTCCCATAAGATCTTCGATGGGCCATATCTTGAAAAGCATCAGACAAGATTTAAGAGAAGGATCTTTATAGAGATATAATCTATGGTATGACTTTAGAGTAATGAAAGAAGTGAAGTTTAATAAACGCTTTGTAGCCTCTTATTCATAAATGTGGTGCGCTTCACACTCATGAACAAGACTCTACTCAATGCAACTTGTTATACTTCCTAGGACCTTTTTCTAAAACCTTGTGCTCTGAATATCAAGTTTTTCACGACCTGAAGTATACCCTAGATGTGACATGGCGTATAGGACCCCGAGAGGCTCTATACAAGCCACTTGGTATACATATATGTAATATGATAGATGAAAGTAAAGATTCTCATATGAATAAAAGAGTCTAATATTAAAGCAAAAATCTACCTTAGTCTTGACAAGCTACTTCAAAAGAAGTGCTCAGGATGTAACATGTACACCACGTACAATGTCTGAAAACTAGAACATAGGAAAATGAAGTAAAGGCAATATGGTCCTCGAAACATAAGGGATCACCAACTCTTAGAACTTCAAGTGATCAACAACTAGCCACGAGTGTACGGAGAGGAAGCGTCACACCCTACATTATTAATAAATGTATGCACAAGTACGTATTAGTACATGGAATGTACTAAGTAGGAGGAATATGCATAACAGTATGAAACATGATCATAAAGGGAAACAATCGAAAACATGATATGCATGACAAAGATAAACATAGTAAAATCTTTAGAGAAACATCATAAATATTGAACATGGTCAATGGATCTTAAAATCATAAGGAAAACTTCATAAAATCTTTAAGGACAACTTAGTTTGTTTTGTGGGATGTTAAGTTTAACCGACGATAGACCATGCTCGCAAATAACATAGAATCTAATGTAACTCCCACATCAAGAAGGGAGAGACTACTTACCACGATAGAACTCTGTATCATATCATATGCTATAGGTGGATCCACTAGCTATACCATTTAAGCCAATCCTATGAGGGCATGTAGTTTGGAACTAGAGGTTGCTACTAGAGACCACCCTATTTGAGCCTCCACCTAAAAGTTCTCTCGATGTGAAGTTATATCCCAACGGAATAGTCAATTTCATAAACATATCATCATCCGTGGAAAAGTACACTTCAAATACTAATCCAAGCTCAAAACTTCATAAAGTAGCTCATTAAATCTTGAATCAAGCATATGAGAGAAAACCTTTCACCAATCCACGTTTCTTGATATGTGAGAAAATTCTTTCACAATTTCATTGTTTCTCATTTAAAGCATCCTAATTCATAAAACAATCCTTTTCATACATCATGCATAACTTCATGTAAACATTAATCATAGATTCATAATCTCTTCATAAATTCGTGTCTTTTAGGATTCATAGTCAAAATTCATGATCATGGGTTCATGTGATTTCAATTGGAAAACATGTAATTAAGCTAAAAAATCAAAATAAGATCAAAATCAAACAATTGAATCAACATAATTAGAACCCATAAGGAATTGAATGAAGCCCAATCAATATTTTTTTTGGCGAAATTAAACTTTGGAGAATTGAGAAATCTTGGTGCTCAACGGGTGAATGGAACCCATTTGTGAAACCCTACATACCTTACTATTCAAATCCCAAAAGAAATATAGTAATTGAACAATTGATGCTGGGAAGCCCTAGTCTTCTTCTTGACCTTGAGGGAGAATTGGAAGGGATGAATAAGGATTGGATTTGAGGGTTTGAGTGAATGGGAGAATTGGGGAAGTTTCAAGGGTGGAAGGGTAGTTATAGGGCTTAAATAGTGGTAAAAAATACATAGTATTGATATTAGATGCATAGGAAAAGACCAAAATACCTATAAAAATAACTGCAGTATGGTTCCTACAGTTTGGACCTATGGTCCGTAAAACTTTATATGGTCCGTACTAGTCAACCGTGGAACCAACTTAAGAAACCTAAATTTCACCTTATTTTCCACGAGACTTTCTTATTGGTCCGTATAAATTCCTACGGTCCATAGACCATATCTATAGAACCTAAGTTTAAGTTCAAAATTTCACTAAGTCTGGAACCTTCTTACGGAACCCATCTACAGCTCATCATATTCATTCGTAGTTCAAACTTCAAAAACTTGAATTTATCAAATCTCAACATCATTCCTATGAGTACCACCTACGACCCCTAGAAACTTCTATGAACTATAGATTCGTCTCGTAGGACTCAACCAGTAGCCCAAAGTGACATCTATCCTTTCCAACTTTGGCTTTCCAATTTCTGAGGTATTACAAAAATTCAAAAAGAAAAAACATTTACTAAACAAACAAAATAAGAAACTTAAAAATAGTAATATTTGCAAAAATACAAACAAAAATTCTAGAATTTTTTTCACCAAAAAAAATTAAAATCCCTTCGAAACTTTTAGGCTTTAATGGAAAACAAATCAGGAAAAAAAATAGTTTTTTGGCCTTTTCAAGTTCACTTTATTGTGATAAACACATAATTTGCCAAGTCAACAAAAGTGTCAAAATGGTACAATGGGGCAGTACTACATGTGTTTAAATAGTACAAGTCTTACTTAAGGTGTCTGAGTAAAAAATGATGTCAACTTTAGGTGTTTGTCGATAGGTGATAGGCTAAAGATACACCTTCAAATGTCGTAACATGGTCTATGCAAGAATAGTAACCTAACAAGCTTGGGGTCGAATTCATAGGGAATATGAGAGAACGTTAACGAGACAAGTACTAATTTATAGTCAAATTCTAAATCGTAAGGCTGTAGAGAATTGATGAGCTAGAATTAGATGACACATTTGACAATTTTAACTATATATAAATGTAATTTCTTAAGCAATGTTTGTTTTATTTGATACTTTTTTATATCTTTTGTTCAAGAAATTGAATCGAGATAAGAGTAAGGATAAAAGTGTGTTAAAATGTAGTACGACGGAGTGCCCGACAGTCCATCACACCTTCGATGGACCATCACACTCGTCATCAAGATGAAACAGTGTGACATGATTTGGGAAGTCTACCAATAGCAAAAATAACAAGTCATCAAGACATTGACGAATCGTTAGAGCCATTGCCAAAAGCATTAGCAATGAGGCAACCAATAGTTGACAGTGACAGACCGTCACACTTGCGATGGGATCTCAGTGAACATAGCGGTATTGCAAATTTTATTTTTTTATTTCAAATCCCCCGGATAATAAATACTAGATTCTAGGTTTTATTTCATTGTGATTCGTTCTAGCGGAAAAAAACCGAGAATATTATGTTACTTTGAAGATTTTGAGAGATTAACTTGATTTTGAAATTCAATATTGGATTTTTTTTTTCACTTTGTAAGTTGAATCTTCTCTTATGAATATAAAAATTCAACAACTAGGGGTTGCGTGATCCATGGCAGTTTGACATTGTTAGGGTGATTTTCAGTTTAAATTTGTATGGTATAAACATGTATATCATAAATTCTTTCATGTAAGAGGATTTCTCATGGTGACAAATATGAACCTGCCTTAGGTTAAACTTAGTTGAGTAAAAGAGTATTAAACCAACGGAAAATATTAATAACAAGGATTCGAGGCTTCTAACCCCCGTCTAATAGTTGATGTTGTAGCAAGGTTAACCAACTTAGGACAATTGTTGATATTCTTACTGTCATCACTCTTAGTTCAAAAAAAATAAGAGTGACATTCATTTAATTAGATCAAGAAGTAATTATGTGAAGTATTATGTTTGATATGCTTACACATCTAGCAGTAGAAGAATTTTTTACTAGAAATCATCCTAAATTAGTCATGAAGTCATGGTGAACGCAACTCTAGTTTCTTTCTTAATTAACTCCTCTTTTGTTAAAATATTGTGATTGTTACATAGTTGAAATTTATCTCGAATGATAAATATTTCATACAACCTCCTTTTTACGGAAATAAGTGGCTAATATAGTAAAATAATCGCATATGACTTAGTTTTTTCCTTAATCCCTATGAGATTCAACCCCAACCTAGTTGAGTTCTATATTTGACAACGATTGTATTACACTTCTTAACTGGAGGAGTACTTTAGGTGTAACAAATTTTGGCGCGCTGTCGAAAATATAGTTGTCAATTAAGTCAAGTGTGTTTATTTCACTCTTAGTCTTATTTAATATTTTTACCTTTGTTTTTTGCTTCAATTTTTGAATGGTACATGTTAGTCTATGTCAAGTATCTGTAGTTCGGGTGAACCGTTGATACCTTATAACCCCGAGCTTGAGAAGACCATTCAGAAATCTGTAAATGCATTAGAGCGTGAAGAAGCTAGGGCACAACATCTTGTTGAGACTTAGGATAGGTCTAACAATGACAATTCACTCAACAATATACGAGTGTCAAACTATGACTCGTTCAACCTTTTATGACCCGTAAAACCCAATCGTCTTGTTCAAACCTATTTCCAACTCTTTGAATTGTATCTATGACTGTGTCTACGACCAGTAGAACTAAGTATGGCTCATAATAGAAATAAAGATTTCAAAAGTAGCAATCTTATGTCATAAAAGAATTTGACGAAGCTGAATTCTAACATAGTCTCAATAAGCCATCTATCACATCAAAAGGTGGTTGGGATGTAACCTATACACCTCATACAAATTTCTGAAAACTGAAATAAAGGAAAGTAATAAAAGTGTCTCAGACCTCAGAACATGAGATTCACCAATCTTAGAGTGCCAAGAGAGAGAGATCAACTAGCCACAAGTGTGCGAGGTAGGAGCGTCGGACCCTACATTAGAGAAACAATGTAGGAACAAGTATGCGTTAGTACATGAAATGTACTAAGCATGATAGTAATGCATAAAAGTTATGAAATCATGCTAAAAAGGACTTTACATGACCTATAATGACTAAATGAAATCATAAGATAAAAGGGTTAGAAAAAACAAGTCATAAATCATAGTCAATGCAAGCTTAACATATTAAAACACTTGGTGAGATAGTTTCAAAGTAACCTTAGTTCATTATTGTAGAAAGTTGTATCGACCCGAGACTATACCCCGGATGCAACACGGTGTACTCAACCCCGAAGGGGTCTTATACAAGCATCATAGCATTCATTCATCGCATAGGTAATCGAAATAGTACGGAATTAAAACTTTTTATTCAAAAACCATACAATCTATCATTCAAAAACTTTTAAACGCAAGCGGAAGTCTATATCTCACATGGCCAACTTAGCCACATTCTTTAACAAAATAAGGTCATGGCCCTTTACAATCGAAGTCTTAACAATAGTCTTAAAACATGCAAGAACTAGAAACATTAAAAGTCCTTGCCCTCGATCTATGAGGACATACCCAAAATGTCTTGGAGAAACTCTATTCCAAGCTTGACTAGGAAGAATCAAATTAAGTGTCAATCCCTACACTTCATAAAGGTAAAGAAAATATGGGTTAGCACATAAAGTACTAAGTATGATAGCCATGCAAAAAATGCTCAAAAAGGACATCTTCGTTTGAAAGTCATGATATATGCCATTTTAGTAAAACTTCATGAACATTGATAAAAGAGGCATAATATAAGTCAACCAACATGCAAGTCACATTTTCACACTTGAACAAAATCACATGTAAACCTTTACCTTAAGCCATCACCTCAAGCAACCCTCATGCTATACATTGTGCAATGTATGGATAGGATCCCATACCACCATCCACACCAAGGTACCACATTAAGATCACCAAAAGTGAACTTACCACTCATCCTTTCCACCTTTACACAATAAAGTATATAAGAAACAAAAACATCACATGAATAACATTATCTCATTAAGACCAACATCTAAGACAACTCTAAGTCATACTTGTGCATTGTACAAGTTGCATCCCATACTACTACTCACACTAAGTACTCCTTCGAAGTCACCATAGACAAGGCACATTTAAATACAACGAGTCATAACAATGAAGTATAGCATGCATCTTTACATTTAAGCATATAAGAGTCAACATTATTCATTGGCTACATTACATTACGAGCACCTTCATTGATTGAACATTAGATCACCATTCTCATAAATGTCATTATAAGAGCCCATTCATTTCATTAACATTATAAGAAACACACCATGACCTCCCTCAAATGCCTACTTGTGCAATGCATAGATGGTGTCCCATACCACCACCCACACTAAGTAGTACAACCTTAAGAAGCCATAGTTCATTAACATTCTTTGTGGGGGTAAGCCTTAACCGACATAGACCATGTGAGCAATTCATGGAATATCAGTGGCAGCCTCACCAGACAAGGGATTCCTACTTGCCTAAGGTAGGACCATTGTTCTTTAGCTTAAGTGGATCCACTAGCTAGACCTATATGGGCACATAGTTATGGGATAGGGAGATTGCTACTAGATACCCCGCCTCAACTAATGTATGAGTGTCCATCTCAAGAGATTTCTACTAAGTTCCCTGCCTCAACTCACGTATGAGCACCTATCTTAATCCATATCCACTCGGTGCTTAGCATTATTTTCCACGGAGTATTTGACATTCATTCATAATTATGGGATAAGTTCTTGTTACTAGATACCCATTCTCAACTCACGTGAGGGCATCCATCCCAAACCCAACATTCATTCATTTATTGGAAAGCTCATAGATTCAAAGATGAGAATAGCCTTTCACCTAAAAAAAACCCTTGTTGTGAGAAAGTCCTTTAACAATAAGTCATTATCATTCATTAGAGTACAATTGAGAATTGCCTTTCAATGGACTCATCATCATTAACATGAGTTAATAGAGAGATAACATTCAATCCTAACACTATTAGCTTCTAAACATGATCATCATTCATTCATTTAGATCACGCACATGCTTCACTTCATAGTTATACATTAACCTCCACATGTAGGGTACAAGGAATATATATCCATCAATTCAATACCACAATATACTTAGTAAATAAACACCTCCACCTTTCAAGTGGATCAATAGATCAAACACAATTCTACTTCAACATGTAATTAGGCCATAATTTGCCCTTTCAAGGCTATGATCAAAAATCACCAACGCACCAACAATTTATTGTAATTAAGGCATGTATAATGATAAAATTCAACAATCTAAATCAATTTATGCATAATCCATCAACATTCAATCATGATCAACAAACCCACTTCATAAGGCACAATTTAGAAATTGAGAGAATTCATGGGTTCATGTAGTATTTTCAACATAAATCATCAATTAAACACCAATACAATCATAATTTTTCATTAGAAACCATTTGAAAACGTTTGATGAAAGAACCAATGAGATTGAGTGAAACCCTAGATTTTTCATACTTTGAAATCACCTTTGAATTGGCTCTTTGAATAGAAAATTAGACAAGGATCAAGACTAACATACCTTGATATTGATTCCCACGAAATTCCTTCGAAAACCTTGAAGATTTTGACCTTGGAAGCTTGGAGTCTTCACCTTTAATGGAGGTTCTATAGAGAGATCTTTTGGAGAGGAAAGGTAGTTTGTTTTTGGGGTTTTGAAAATAATAGAATGTAAAATAGAGTTTAACATTTTTAATACTCTTAAAATACCTTAATAAACTTAAAATAACCATCCCCCAACTTATTAGGACTTGGGGTGAATTTACCAATCCACCCCTACACTTGGCCGAACCATTGACAGATTGCAGGCGCAATTGACGGACCCCCATCCATGGACCGTGGATGGTTTGACGGGAAGTATTGTCCATCCGTGGTCTTGGGGCTATGGCTTGTGTTTGGGGGCCTTGACCTACGGAGGCCATCCACAGGGCGTGGATAGACCTACGGGGTGTGGTCCCCTTCCGTAGGTCACCAAGTTCTTGGCAACATTTTGGTTTCAAGGGGTCTTGGGGGTTAGGCTTAAGGTCTTCCTCAAGGACCCCTAGGGTGGTCCATGGGGAGTTGTACCTTGACCTTTAACCCCTAAACCCCTCATCCAAGACTCGTGACAACATAAACACCATGATACCTCACTAAAATCTCATACCAACTCAAGCACACATACGTTGTGCTCTAGTTTCACTTATTCATTTTTAGGGTCGTTACATTATCCCTCACTTAGAAACATTTGTCCTCAAATGACACTTTAAACACATTAAGGGGTTAACGACTCAAGACTAGAAGCCCACAATCATGCAACATCATAGACAATGCACAAAACTAGGAGATAACATCAACTCCACATCAACAAGCTCAATGCAACACAAGAAGGTAGGAACTACTTCTACAAACTCATTATATATCAAAACTTCACATTTCTCATTACATTGGAGGAATTACCTTCTCCAACTCACATCATTCTCATCACAACATCATTATGCACATTATGCAACTACTCCCAAAAGAACAATTAGGCATGTTCAACAAGTCAACTCATGAAACATTTAGACAACTCATTATACATGCATATTTAACATGAGGAACACAAATCACATAAGCTCATTTTTTCTCATTTAATCATAAACTCATCAAGAATATGCATATCATAAGGAGACCATGAGAACTCAATATCATACATGACTCCTCAACAAGAAACAAGTTACAAGGAACCCTTGGTCTGAAGCTTGAATAGGAATAGAAGGAAAGAGATAAGGATATCAAAACTCTCACAACCTTACTATCCCCCACTTAGGAGAAAACCCCACTAAGGCTATCATGAAACAACATAGGAACCTCAATAAAACATTCACACTATAAGGAACCATAAACATACCGGAGGTTTTAAACTAGGGAGGTCCTCATTAAGCAACTCTTGCTCACAACAACTTCACTAACACCAGTCAAGGTCTCATATGAGTCTACCACACCGGGTCTAAACTTCTCAAACTCATTACACCTCATAAGGTGAGAATTAAGCAAGCCTAGCTCATGAACATCAAGGACACTCAACCATCTTGCCATCTAAGCACATTATCTCTCACCCCCTTAGGGGTAAGCCTATACAAACTCTCTACAACATCACTTCTTTCAATTCTAAGGTCAGAGCAAAACATCACTAAACCTTCACACTCATCACACAAGGATAATTCCAACACAAGGTGAATTACACTTATACCTTTATTTAAGGAGTCTACTCACTCAACACATCAAAACATTTCTAAAACACCTCATTTCATCAACTCATTCAACATACCTCAAAACTCATCATGACTTTCTACCAACAACACACATAACCATAAAGTGACCCATTCATACTAAATACAACATCACTATCTATTACCTCAAATCCAACAAGTCACATAGCCACAATTGACATCAATACTCACATTTTTCTCCCTCGATCCTTGAAGCATTAGCCCTTCCAGTAGTCACATCTTCAAGACCATCGGGCAAGTAATAAGAGAAATAACCTATGGAGTCAAACTCTATGACGCGACTTGAAGAAGAATGAAGAAAGTAACTTTCTAACATCATATAGCCTCTCGTTCATAGATGTGTCGCGACTCACACAGATGAACAAGACTCTACTAGACGTGGCTTGTGAGACATCAACCTAAAAACCATTCCCAAATCCTTGTGCTTTGATACCATGTTTGTCACGACCCAAGACTATACCCTGGAAACAACACGACATACTCGACCCCGAAGGGGTCTTATACAAGCCCCATAGCATTCATTAATCGCATAGGTAATCGAAATAGAACGGAATTAAAACTTTTTATCCAAAAACCATACAATCTATCATTCAAAAACATTTAAATGCAAGCGGAAGTCTATACCTCACATGGCCAACTTAGACACATTCTTTAACAAAATAGGGTCACGGCCCTTTACAATCGAAGTCTTAACAATAGTCTTAAAACATGAAAGAACTAGAAATATTAAAAGTCCTTGCCCTCGATCTATGAGGACATACCCAAAATGTCTTGGAGAAACTCTATTCCAAGCTTGACTAGGAAGAATCAAATTGAGTGTCAATCCCTACACCTCATAAAGGTAAAGAAAATATGGGTTACCACATAAAGTACTAAGTATGATAGCCATGCAAAAACATGCTCAAAAAGGACATCTTCGTTTGAAAATCATGATATATGCCATTTTAGTAAAACTTCATCAACATTGATACAAGAGGCATAATATAAGTCACAACCAACATGCAAGTCACATTTTCACACTTGAACCAAATCACATGTAAACATTTACCTTAAGGTTTCACCTCAAGAAACCCTTATGTTATACCTTGTGCAATGTATGGATAGCGTCCCATACCACCATCCACACCAAGGTACCACATTAAGATCACCAAAAGTGAACTTACCATTCATCCTTTCCACCTTTACACAATAAAGCATATAAGAAACAAAAACATCACATGAATAACATTATCTCATTAAGACCAACATCTAAGACAACTCTAAGTCATACTTGTGCATTGTACAAGTTGCATCCCATACTACTACTCACACTAAGTACTCCTTCGAAGTCACCATAGACAAGGCACATTTAAATACAACGAGTCATAACAAGGAAGTAACCCATGATACAAACCAAGTATAGTATGCATCTTTACATTAAACATACAAGAGTCAACATTCTTCATTAGCTTGCTTACATTACGAGCACCTTCATTCATTAAACATTAGATCACCATTCTCATAAATGTCATTATAAGAGCCCATTCATTTCATTAACATTATAAGGAAAACACCATGACCTCCCTCAAATGCCTACTTGTGCAATGCATAGATGGTGTCCCATACCACCACCCACACTAAGTAGTACATCCTTAAGAAGCCATAGTTCATTAACATTCTTTGTGGGGGTGAGCCTTAATTGACATAGACCATGTGAGCAATTCATGGAATATCGGTGTCACCCTCACCGGATAAGGGATTCCTACTTGCCTAAGGTAGCACCATTGCTCTTTAGATTAAGCGGATCCACTAGCTAGACTTATGTGGGCACATAGTTATGGGATAGGGAGATTGCTACTAGATACCCGGCCTCAACTAACGTATGAGTATCCATCTCAAGAGATTTCTACTAAGTTCCTCGCCTTAACTCACGTATGAGCACCCATCTCAATCCATATCCACACGGTGCTTACCATTATTCCCCTACGGAGTATTTCACATTCATTACATTCATTCATTATTATGGGATAAGAAATTGCTACTAAATACCCCGCCTCAACTCACATGAGGGCATCCATCCCAAACCCAACATTCATTCATTTATTGGAAAGCTCATAGATTCAAAGATGAGAATAGCCTTTCACCTAAGAACCCCCTTATGATGGAAAAGTCCTTTCACAACAAGTCATTATCATTCATTAGAGTACAATTGAGAATAGCCTTTCAATGGACTCATCATCATTAACATGTGTTAATAGAGAGATAACATTCAATCTTAACACAATTAGCTTCTAAACATGATCATCATTCATTCATTTAAATCACACACATGCTTCACTTCATAGTTATGCATTAACTTCCACATGTACGGTACAAGGAATATATATCCATCAATTCAAAACCACAATATACTTAGTAAATAAATACTTCCACCTTTCAAGTGGATCAATAGATCAAGCACAATTCTACTTCAACATGTAATTAGGCCATAACTTGCCCTTTCAAGACCATGATCAAAAGTCACCAACGCACCAACAATTACTATAATTAAGGCATGTATAATGATACAATTTAACAATCTAAATCAATTTAGGCATAATCCATCAACATTCAATCATGATCAACAAACCCACTTCATAAGGCACAATTTAGAAATTGAGAGAATTCATGGGTTCATGTAGTATTTTCAACATAAATCATCAATTAAACACCAATACAATCATAATTTTTCATTAGAAACCATTTGAAAACGTTTGATGAAAGAATCAATGAGATTGAGTGAAACCCTAGATTTTTCATACTTTGAAATCACCTTTGAATTGGCTCTTTGAATGGAAAATTAGACAAGGATCAAGACTACCATACCTTGATATTGATTCCCACGAAATTCCTTCGAAAACCTTGAAGATTTTGACCTTGGAAGCTTGGAGTCTTCACCTTTAATGGAGGTTCTAGAGAGAGGTCTTTTGGATAGGAAAGGTAGTTTGTTTTTGGGGTTTTGAAAATAATAGAATGTAAAATAGAGTTTAACATTTTTAATACTCTTAAAATACCTTAATAAACTTAAAATAACCATCCCCCAACTTATTAGGACTTGGGGTGAATTTACCAATCCACCCCTACACTTGGCCGAACCATTGACAGATTGCAGGCGCAATTGACGGACCCCCATCCACGGACCGTGGATGGTTTGACGAGAAGTATTGTCCATCCGTGGTCTTGGGGCTATGGCTTGTGTTTGGGGGCCTTGACCTACGGAGGCCATCCACAGGGCGTGGACGGACCTATGGGGTGTGGTCCTCTTCCGTAGGTCACCAAGTTCTTGGCAACATTTTGGTTTCAAGGGGTCTAGGACGTTAGGCTTAGGGTCCTCCTCAAGGACCCCTAAGGTGGTCCATGGGGAGTCGTTCCTTGACCTTTAACCCCTAAACCCCTCATCCAAGACTCGGGACAACATAAAACACCATGAAACCTCACTAAAATCTCATACCAACTCAAACACACACATGTTGGGCTCAAGTTTCACTTATTCTTTTTTAGGGTCGTTACAAAAGTTTACCATTAATCTACATAGACAACGTGAGCTAAAACATGGAATCAGTGTCTATTCCACTCTGAAATGAGATGTCATTTCTTGCCAAGACAACAACCTTAGCTTCTAGCTTATGTGGATCCACTAGCTAAGATATCCTATGGAGGCACATAGTTCTCGGACTTAGGGTGCTACTAAAGGTCCACAGACGCTTAAAGGAAACCATTATACCAAAATCCCGCTCGGTGCTAAGTAAAATCCCACGGAATAGTAATTAAGCATACTTAATTCATCATCCATAAAAAGACACAATTAAGTTACCAATCCAAGCTAAATTCATTTAGGATAACTTCTTAAATCTTGATTCAACTTAGGTAAGAAAACCTTTCAATCTTATGAACCCTTATGTTAGAAAATCTTTCACAATCATGATTATGGTAATATGTAAGAAAACCTTTCACAACAACATTAATACTTTCATCTCAAAGCATCCTCAAATCATTTACATCAATTTCATAAAAGCATGCATATCTTCATAAATTCATAGTTCATAGGCTTCATCATTGGTTCATAGTCAAAAAAATCATGGATCATGTATGGTTTCATATGAATTCAACTCAAAATCATGTAAATACTTCAATTCATGCATTAAAAGATATAAAAGAATCAATTGAATCATAATTGGAAAGAACCCATCAATATTGAATAAAATCCTAACTTTGAATTAAGAATTTAACTTGTAAACTTGGAAGATCTTGGGGACCTATGGAGGAAAGTGATTTCACATATCAGGACACTTCATCCAATACTAAGTGCCAATGATCGTAAGTAGTAATATAACCTAACTAGTGAGTTGGGGTCGAGTCCCAAGGGAGTGGTTTGTAATTGAGAATCAATAGGTCAGTAAGAATATGCTCTCAAGTCAATTATAGCTAAAAAAACATTTACGTATAAAAGCATGGTTCAAATTTAGGGTGACAAAAGTGTCAAATATCAGGGGGATTTGGTTTCAACTATCAGCTACAATAGCAAATAACATGAAAATAACAAGTATAGAGACGGGTTCTTGGGATGTGATTGGATTATGGACTAAGGTAGACAATTGGGTAATTGCAATTAATAATGAATAGCTAAAAATCAGTGAATAAGCTAGACTTTAGTGGGGACAAACTTTCTCTCAAACAATTTACCCCGAATCAAATTGGTTTTTCTTGAACATCAATAAGCAGCTATTAAGAATAGCCTACGCTTTAGTCCATTCACTCTCTCGAGATGAATGTGTGGAAAAAGGTTTAGGGTTCACTCTCTTGAGCTGAATCCATGACAACCCAATACCTACAGACCATCGAATCAGTAATCTTGGTTTCAAAACCTCTCTCTCGAACAAGCCAAAAACACGAAGGTAGAGTTGCATTTGCAACTACAACCCTTTAGATTAAGCAACAATTACTGAATAAAATCACTTTTAAACAGCATTTACACTATCAACTAACAATGCCTAACAACTAAATCAACCCATAATCACACCCCAAGAATTGGGGTTTTAGCTAAACATCATAAAAAGGCAAAAATCGTTACCAGATTGTGTTTCCATCAACTGGGTAAGATTAATATAGTCTTTACAAAGGTCTAAGATAAAGAATCTTCAACACCCACTTCCGATTTCCTAGAAATGGAAATCTTCAAAGCTAAGGAAAAATGTCTCTAAACTCAATTCTAAGCTCTCAAACTTGAAAACTGAACAATAATAATGATAAAATCTAAAATTGCATCCTAAACTAAGAATTTAAAACGTATTTTTAGTCGCCCAAAAATGTGCTGCAAAGGACCATTCGGCGCAATAAGTCGGGATCGCCGATCCACTCGGCGATCCACTCTTTGGTCAATTCCATTGCCTTTTTGCTTTGGCCTTTAGCAACTTCAAGCTCTGTAACTTTGGGAGATATAACACTGCATCGCGGAACCGTTCGACGACTCGCCGACTGCTCCTTTCTATCATTGACTTGATTTTCTCCTTCAAGGCTTGGCACACTGGAACATTAGGCGAGACCATAGCCATTCGGCGACTCGCTCAATGGGTTAGGCGATCCTCAGGCTTTCTTTTCTTCATTCTTTCAGCTGCCTTGTTCCTTTTTGCCCAATAGTGTCCATGCTTTGTTCCTCAATCCAAATACCTGAAATTCAAGGATTTACATAAGCTATTGGAACAAAATATGCATTTGAGGACACTAATTCTATTAAAATGAAGCCTTAAATAAGTCCAAATCGTGGACTCATCAACACCCCTAACTTAAACTTTTGCTTGTCCTCAAGTAAAACTCAAGTTCAGCAGTTCAAAAAGGATGTCTCAAACAGTTCTACACAAGACTCAATCATGAATGCACACAAAAAGACTCAACTTACTCATGCAAGGATTAATTGTGCACTCAAAGATTCAAGTTGTGACTCACCATTATCAAAGAATCTCAAGCTCACAATACTTGCTTCAAATGCAAGTTCAAGCTCAACAAAGGTACTCAAATGCCCTCACACAAAGAATGATTCCATATTCACACACAACGGTTCACAATTTAAAAGCGCTGAAATCAAATGCAACGCTCGCACTCACAAAGATGAACACAATTCATGATTTTACCCATAGGTTTGCCCTTATTTTCCAATCAACAATTGTTTCAGCTCACTCAAGATCAAAAAGGTATTTTCAAGGCTTCTAACGGGACTGAGTGCAAGGTTATGGTCATTTAGGCTCAATAGTTGTAATCCTCGTGACATGTGGTGTGAACAATACTTTCTTTCTTTTTCTTCATCATTCTCATCCATGCTCAAAAGTCACCCCATTATTCATCTTCCATGGATTGCTTGGACACCCCATTTTCTTTGCACTTTCACAACTTTATTCCACAACTTTTTCATTCTTTTTCTTTTTCATTCTTTTCTTCTTCTTTTTTTTATATGGAGGGGTTCCATTTTTCTCAAAACCATGGGTTAAAGGGGACTTTCTTGCACTTCTTGATTTACCTTCTTTTTTCACCACACCCCCAACTTAGGCTTTTGGCCTAAGTTGGTTATTCACACAAACCACAAATTATGAGGATTATGGGTAATGGGTCAAGAAAGGTCACAATTTCATCAAGTTTCTTCCAAGAAAAAGGCTAAGGCTCAAAAGATGTTCAAATGAGGTTCACACACTCACAAGGTAGGCCACAAAAGAGGTATAATGTCAAATTGTTTAACACTCTTCAAAGTTGCCTAAAATCATATCAAGAGATTGCATCACTTAGTCAACTGGACCAATGGGGCAAATTCTAGGTGTCATCACACAAGGTTCACGGTAAGCTCATCACACAAGGCATAGACACCAATGTCAAACAAGACTCTACACTTTCACTAGTGTGCAATGTTCATCACAAGAGACTCAATTCGATACTTGGCTAGTCACAACAAGATGCAAAAAGTTCACATATTGTCTATGCAACTTTATTTGGCCTCATCATAGCCGCACATTCACTTTTGTTCGATTATGAGCACTATTCAAGTCATCGGTATTGATCAAGACCGATACTTAAATTTGCAAGAGAACAGCCACATTCAAACACCAACAAGGGGTGGCACAATGTTTTTTGGAAGGGTCCAAAAATCATTTACAATTAAAAACAAGGAGCCACAAGCTTAATCATCCACAAAAATAGTGTAACACACAATTATAGCTCAAAACCCAAATGTATACATAAAACAATAGAGTCACAAAAGGTGGGCCTCAACCCACCACAAATAAAATCATTTGTCCTCAAATGCAAGCAAAAATATCCAAAAGTTAAAATAAAGTAAGACAAAGAGGGAGGTAAATAAGGGATCATGTCTACTCAATCACTCCATCTATCTGGGCATCAGTGCCCGGTGCATCAATCTGGACTTGGGTATCATTGCCCGGAGTCACCTCTGAAGGACCAGCTCCATTAGACCCACTCATGGATGTCTTTGTCAGCGATGTCTGGATCACTGACTGCACAATCATCTTCTCAAGGTCTGACAGGTCTCTATATATGCTCTTCTCCCTGATCTCGATGAACTCCTCGTCAGTCTCTGCCTCCGACTCATCAACTACCGCATCCTCCCTATGCACATCTCTGGTGGTAAAGGAGGAATCTCTGAAGTCTCAGGAGCGTCTAAATCATATGCAGCCTCCAATAATGAAGTGAAGTCAGTAGACTTTAGCTAGTGTACATCCTTCCTCAAGTATGCTACCTCGACTTTGAAAGCCGTCACTTCAGAGGTCTCTATCTGCCTTCTCTCACAAGCCTCAACTCTTGTGGTGAGAGTGTCAATAGAAGTTTGGAGGGGGTCGGTGCAGCCAAAATAGCAGCCTCAATCATCCAGGGAACAATCTTTCTAGTCTGGTCGCCCTCACGTCAGCTAAATGGGCCAAATCGCCCATCTTCAGGATCATCGCCTGAGTAATCTTGGCTGGCTTGGACGAGGTGGAGGTACCCGAAACCTTTGAAGAAGTAAAAGGGGCAGAAGTACCTGAAGGCCCAGAGGCCGGAGTAGGAAAAGAAGCCTCAGCAGGAATCGAATCAATATCTACCTCCGGGGATGTATCCACCGGAGTTGCCCTCCTCCTATCAGCCTCATCACAAGTGTACTCGGCCTGAATACACCGAATGTCAGTAGAGGAAGAAGGTGTTACCTTAATGCCTCTCGTATCATCTCGGGATACTTTAGCTCATCGGCATAACTCTGTGATCAAAACTGGGAAAGGTAAGAAAGCCTGCCTCTGCTTGGCCTTCATGGCCATCTCCTGCTCAATAAGGAGTCCCAAGTCGATGCTCCTCCAAGATATGATAACTCCAAGGTAGGATGCCTTAGGATGGCGCAAAATGGATTTGTTCTGGGATAGCATTATGGTGCTGCTAATGAAGCCAAACCAGAAATTAGAAGCAATACTCAAATCCATCTTCTCTATAGGGACCCCTTCCTCGATCCACCAAGGGGTGGTATCGAAAATCAATGGAGCCAACCAGCCCTTCAATTCATCTAAGGACTGAGCGACAGGTAATCCATCATAAGGATGTGTAGAATGCAGAGCTCTATCAAATACATTGTTAATGTGCTCACTATTGCATCCAACTTCCTTTCCTCGGACCATGACCAACTTCACTAAATGGAACTCTCTTGCCTTTTTCTTGCTCTTTGGGACCAAGTCACCGTATGCTGTGTAGAATTCCCGGACCCATGAAGGAATATAGGGGCCTCAGGGCCTGCTGAACTGATTGAATCTGTGGAAATAAAGGGTGTCCCTCACAGCTGAGTACTTGCCCTCCAGGCCTTCTGTCGATGGTAACTTCTCCTCGAGGATAGTTTGCAAACCATCACCTTTCAATCTGTTCATAAGCCTGGGAGGAGGGACGACTGGTGGCACAGGAACCATATGAGGTGCCAGAGCTGGCACTGAGTCTACTGGTGTAGAAGTTGGAAGGACTAGGGTGAGATCTAGCCCGGATCTCATCCCGTTAGGACTGTAAAGGCTGGTCGTCCTCATGTTTAGATAAAGCAGCTTGGGAACCAGTAGTCACCCTGTTAGATATGGGCCTCTTTCCCCTGCTCTGACCTCCAATTTAAGGTTCTTGCCTTCCTCTTTTTTGGAGTGGCATGTCTATGTTGGTCCTGACCATGTCTGCAAAACATCGAGAAAAAGTTAGAAATATGTTAATAAACAGCACAACAAAAATAATTGCACACAGACTCGCCAAACAGGTCAGCGAGTCACCGGATCGCTTTGGCGAGCTAGATCGGTCTCGCCAAAAGGATTGGCTAAAAATTCTCAAAAAAATTTGACAAGTCGGCGATGGGAAGGCTTTCAGCCAACAAGAGCTAGCCCGCCGAAAGTTACAGTGCAATTTAAGGCAAAGGGATGCAGACAAAGGGCGATTAAGAAGACTTTCGACGAGTCGTTGAGTGCTTTCGGCGAGTCACTAAGTGCATTCGGTGACCTCAAGCTTCTCGCTGAAAGTTACAAAACCAAACTATGGGGAACTTTGGCAAACCACCGAGTGGTTCGGCGAGCTTGACTCAGCTCGCCAAATTGCCCAACGTGCCTACTTTCAACCCAACTTTACGAATTCAACCCCGTGAACCCAGAAAACAAAATCAAAGCATGCACAACTCAAATTAAACTAAGACCCATAACACCCATTACCCCGGGATACTCAGACTTCTCCCGATTTTGACAAAGTTAGACATTTGACGACTTTTGCCCTTAAGAATGACGTCACCCGCTCTATCATTGGGAAAATTACGTCATTTGGCACAACTACGGGTTACTTAGACTTCACCCGACTAAACTTAACAACATACAAGCACAACCCCACAAGAATTAATTCATTTTAAGGCACAAAATTACGGGAATTCAACAATATAAATAATACAGGCAAGATTATCAAATTAAAATAGGCATTCAAAAAAATTAACACTAGCAGAGAGGCCCAACACACTTCAATCAAGATAAAATTATTACAAATGAGTACAAAATGCTTTCCATACTTCGACCTACACAAACAACACTCCATTATTTCTTAAAAAAAAATAAAGCAATAAACACTTGGGTTGCCTCCCAAGAAGCGCCTTAGTTAATGTCGTGGAACAACACAACTCCCCATTTAAGTTCAATTAGTGAGGTTTGCCTCATTTTCATAAGGCCACCCCTCTTTTGGCTTTTGGGTAGAGAGAAGACAGAATCTGGTCCATTTGGGACCCTAGTAGCTGAAAGAGCATAGAATGAGAGGTTATCATCTGGTTCAGCATCAAGACATTCTCTCTTATCTCCTCCAATACTCAGTCGTGTTCTTCGACTTTGTGTAGAATGAGTAAGAGGAACTCTTCAGTTTGCCCGCCCTCTTGCTTCTTCATCTTTCGACGCCCATGATGGGGTATGTACCTGTCCTTCTTTTTGGACAGTACTTCCAAGTCCTTGACCTTTTGGGTCAAAATATTCAGCTGACCCAACAAAGTGGCCAAGTCCTGATCCTTTTCTTTCTCCAACTACTCCTTGTTGGTCTTGGCCACACAATCAAGGAGTTAAGCTGCGGTCTCATAGGAATGTCGCATCAAGCTGCCCGAAGAAAGTTGGTCAACCATTATTCTATTTTCGGGGATAAGACCCCGGTAGAGACATTCCAGAAGTAGTTTATCCAGAATCTCATGAGTTGGGCATTGCTGTAATAGGATTTTAAACCTTTGCCACAGCTCATAAATGGACTCACCCTCTAATTGCTTGAAATTTAAGATGTTATCCGTAAACATCATCAATCTCAAAGAAGGGTGATCCACTAGGTTACTGTTGCTACCAAATATGTTCTAAGTCTCTGCTTAAAACAGTAACACATAAACCAAAGCTAAAAATTAAGTAAGTACAACTATGACTGACAAGAACAAAATTCAACTTAACTAAAAATTCTCAAGTAACACCACTCCCCAGCAGCGGCGCCATTTTTTATTTCATGTATCAAGACACTTCATCCAATACTAAGTGCCAATGATCGTAAGTAGTAATATAACCCAACTAGTGAGTTGGGGTCGAGTCCCAAGGGAGTGGTTTGTAATTGAGAATTAATAGGTAAGTAAGAATATGCTCAAGTCAATTATAGCTAAAAAAACATTTACGAATAAAAGCATGGATCAAATTTAGGGTGACACAAGTGTCAAATATCAGGGGGACTTGGTTTCAACTATCAGCGACAACAGCAAATAACACGAAAATAGCAAGTATAGAGATGGGTTCTTGGGATGTGATTGGATTATGGGGTAACGTAGACAATTGGGTAATTGCAATTAATAGTGAATAGCTGTAAATCAATGAATAAGCCAGACTTTAGTGGGGATAAACTTTCTCTTGAACAATTTACCCCGAATCAAATTGCTTTCTCTCAAACACCAATAAGCAACTATTAAGAACAACCTATGCTTCAGTCCATTCACTCTCTCAAGCTGAATGTGTGGAAAAAGGTTTAGGGTTTACTCTCTCGAGATGAACCCATGATAACCCAATACCCACAGACCATCGAATCAGTAATCTTGGTTTCAAAACCTCTCTCTCGAGCAAGCCAAAATCACAAAGGTAGAGTTGCATTTGCAACTACAACCCTTTAGATTAAGCCACGATTACTGAATGAAATCACTTTTAAATAGCATTTACACTATCAACTAAAAATACCCAGCAGCTAAATCAACCCATAATCACACCCTAAGAATTGGGGTTTTAGCTAGACATCATAAAAAGGTAAAAATCGTTACCAAATTGTGTTTCCATCAGCTGGGTAAGATTGATATAATCTTTACAAAGGTCTAAGATAAATAATCTTCAATACCCACTTCCAATTTCTTAGAAATAAAAATATTTAAATCTTCAAAGCTAAGGAAAAATTTCTCTAAACTCAGTTCTAAGCTCTCAAACTTGAAAACTGGACAATAATAGTGATAAAATCTAAAATTGCATCCTAAACTAAGAATTTTAAAACGTATTTATAGTCACCCAAAAATGTGCTGCGGAGGACCATTCGGCACAATAAGTCAGGATCGCCGATCCACTCGACGATCTGCCCTTTGGTCAATTCCATCGCCTTTTTGCTTTGGACTTTAGCAACTTCAAGCTCTGTAACTTTGGGCAATATAATACTGCATCGCAGAACCATTCGGTGACTCGTCGACTGCTCTTTTCTATCACTGACTTGATTTTCTCTTTCAAGGCTTGGCACACTGGAACATTAGGCGAGACCATAGCCAATTGGCGACTCGCCCAATGGGTTAGGCGATCCTCAGGCTTTCTTTTCTTTGTTCTTTCAGCTGCCTTGTTCCTTTTTGCTCAATAGTGTCCATGCTTTGTTCCTCAATCCAAATATTTGAAATTCAAGGATTTACAACAGTTATTGGCACAAAATATGCATTTGAGGACACTAAATCTATTAAAATGAATCCCTAAATGAGTCCAAATCATGGACTCATCAGAAAGAACTCCATAGGTGAATATTAACATATCTTAGTGATCAAGGCCCAAAATCTATGGTGAATTGGAGATCCTTGGTTGAAACCCTAGCTTTTTCTTCCCTAGCTTTTTCTTCCGTAGCTTTAGAGAGAATTTTGGAGAATAACTTGGAGGGAAATTTATGATTTAGGGGAATGATTTAGGATAGGTAGTTTTAGGGCTTAAATCACTTATATATGACTTAGAATAGGGGTTAAAACGACATAGTTTACGTATTAAACATATAGGAAAAGACTAAAATAGCCCTGACTTAAAAATGGTGACTTATATAAAAGCCTTCACGGATCGTTTAGCCCTTCACGATCTGTGAAAGGGGTCGATGGACCAACTTAATGGTTACCTTAAATGGCCAACCCGCTTCCCCTATACGGTCAGTGAGCCCTTCCACGGATTGTTTAGCCAATTGTGGAGGGTTTATGGTTGATCTAAGGCATGAGGACCTGCCCGTTAAACCTGCTTCAACCTTTTCCAATGTCTAAGGTATTACACAAGCTTATGGTATGATGTTTATGACGTGTTTATAAGCTTAGTGAAGCTTTTAATTTACTCATGATAATTTTCCCCTGTGATGTTTGTTATTTCGATTCATTTTTTGAAAATATTATTATTGTTGGTTGGCTCACTATAATACCAAGTGTTCCTTGAAAATATTATGAAGACCTTCATCTTGGGAGCTCACAGGAAACTTCAAGCACATCTTTCAACTTGTAAACTCATAGGAAGCATTATAAATACCTAATATATAGATCAATTGTAATAAGTTCTAACAAAAAAGCCTTGATTTTCCTTTACAGGAGAAATTGGAAAGAATAAGCACATGTCTCCATCTTCAACTAAGAATGAAACATTTATCTTGTCAATACTTAATCTTAATCACTTCATAGTTGGAACATGAACTTTTTTCAATTTTACTTACAAACCCACAAACAAGCTACATCATTATTCCTTTCTCCTGAAAAAATTGAGTTGTGTTCAATAAGTTTTCTCTAATGTGTATATAAGACAAATTCTTGTATTGATCCTCGAGGTCATTTCTATATTGCACGATTTTACTATTTTGCCCCATCACGTGGCTTCCTTCCGTCTTTTGTGTGGTGCTAGGATGAGTGGCATTCTTCTCGGGGTAGTCAGTTGAGTTTTATGTTAGTTTTTTTTAGTGTTTGGTGGTCTTATGCTTAAATAGTTGACTTTAGTCAACATCTGGAAATTTTAATGTCAGAGTGAAATTTTGTCAGTTTTGTTAGCTCCGTAAGGGTCACTTTGGTCTAGTGAGATGATCGATTTGGGTTTTGAGGCCTTCGTTTGGCGTTGGTATGATTAGGCATTTTAGCCTTTAAGTTTTCCTTAAGGTTTGAATTCTGTCAACTTTCTTGGTAAATGCACTCGGAATCAAATTTGTTAGCACAGTTAGCTCGGGAATGCTAAGTTGGTCTAGAATGACACTTGATTTGGTTTTTGAGGTTATCGGGATGACTTTATGGCCTTTAGCATTTTTTATTAATTATTTGTAAGTGTTGACTTGGTTAACATTTTGATGAGACAACCTTTATTGGTTGTTCCGGAATATCGTTTCTAGTCTAGTAGAATACTTGGTTTGCGTTGATGGGACTCCAAACGAGTTTCGAACCCCAACAGAGGATTTTGTTGCCTTAGTGTTTTGTTGATGTAGTGTTGATGGTGCAGCACTAATTTTGCCTTCGCGTTCGTGGGCCTTTGGCCATATTCGTGGAGGGGTGTGTCACACCCCTTTTCGCGCACGAGGTGGAAGGGTTTTTCCATTTTAAGTGACATTATTGACTAAGGGATTATTTTATTTAGAGTCGCCACTTAGAATTGAGTTATGGTGTTCCAAGTCACCTTTTTGTTTAATCCCTAATCATAAGGAAATGACTCTTTATTTGGTCTGCGAATCAGAAATTCGGGTAAGGAATTCTGTTGACCGAGGGGAAGGTATTAGGCATCCCTCGAATCCCGTGGTTCTAGCATGGTCGCTTTTATTGACTTATACTTATCTTGATATATTTTTTGGATAATTTTTGTCTATATGCCATGGTTTGCTTATTTTTAATTGTTGAATTTTTATTAGTCTTAAACCGGATGCATAACTGTATTCTCGGTCTTGACATTTGGAGACATAACTGTCTTCCCCTCTCGAGTTCATCACACCTCATAATCTCAATTTACACTTCTTGGTTTTGAATTAACAAAATCAATTATTAAAATAATTTGGTCAAGGTGCGTAACCGCATCCTTGAATTTATTAAGTATCTCAAAAAGATGTGGAACCACATTCTTTAATTGAGATGAAATTTAATTACTATTACTCATATAATGTATAATAGAGCCTAATAAATACCTATGATTATATTAAAATAGTCTAAAAATAGATAGAGACATCAAAATATTATAGTGTTCAAAATTTTCCTATATTTCAATTACCCCCACTCGGCTTACTAAATTTAATTATGTTGAATCTTATCATCTTGACGCAATTATGCTTCCAGATATTAACAAAACAGAGCATGGTTAATCTATATATATGTTTTTTACTATTCTAAATCTAAATAATAAATTTTGAATAAAACAAACATATGAATTAAAATCACGCTTCAACTAGTGATTAATGACACATGTTGACCTATTTTATTAACAATAAAGTAAAAAAAAAAAAATCTTTAGTATTTATACTAAATTTAAACTAATATTATCTACATGTCATATAGAATAATAGGAACACTTTGTTTTAGATGACTTTTGTACTTTTTTTTTTTTTTTGCACATCCTGTTTTATTAATTTTATATTTATTTTTTTTCATTCTATTTCTCTCTTCTTATTTTTTTTATTTTTTGTTCTTTGTAAGTTTTTTTTTTGTTTTTTAACGTTCTGTATCATTATTATTAATTATTTTTTTTACATTCTGTTTTTCTTCTTTGCTTTTTATTTTTTTTAATTTTTTGTTATGCTATGTTTTTGTTTCTTTTTTTTTCCTTTTGTTTCATTATTTTTTTTTTCGTTGTTCTTTTTTTTTATATTTTTTATATTTATTTTCTTTTGACATTCTGTACATTTATTTTCTTTTTCTTTTTAATCTATTTTAATTTAATTTGTTTTCGTAGCTTCTCCTTATCCTAACAAATTTATTATTATTGTTTTTGTTAGCACCCAAAAGAAGAGTTCACTCAAATTAGTAAGACACGAACATAAAAACTTTGATAATTAATTAAGGAGAGAGAGTGAGGAATGGACTCTTAAACAAGTAAGAAATATTCACATGTCATATAGCATGTTCGGATATATTTCAGTACACAACATTAATAACATAAACAGATTAAACACATACGAAATCTGAACAACTTCAATATATGGGATTCAATTCTTGCACAGTTAAAACATAAAATTATACAAAAATAGAATATAAATAAAGGTTACCTCTTGTG